>JARJDW010010504.1:0-23586 GCA_030264715.1 Adinopsis sp. GC000173
GCGCGTATTTGAATATAACGTTAGCACGTGGCGAATTGCAGCTCGGCCAAAACTTATCTATATCGTAAATTAACGCGTTTAGTTTTCCTCGATGGCGTACGATTGGAAACAATTTCGAAAGACCCTGTAATTAAATATAATTTATATTTAGTGTGCAAAAGTGTGTATTACAAATGCCCAACTTGTGTCCATGAAAAAATAGCTTCACATCCATCGGTGAGATCTTTCAATGTTTTGCCATTCTTGATGAAATCATATGCTAAATACAAAAACATGCCACGTATAATTGTCAGTATAAAGAATAGCCAAGTCCTGTTGTTTTTTGGTTGGATACCGCCGTTACTCAACATTTTTATTCCTATATTGACTATGCGTCTCTCATTTCTAATAACTTCTATGGGTTGGGCGTCAGTATTAAATTTAGTCATTTCCAAAATATTTTAACTTGATGGTAAATCTTTGGTTAGTAACAACTATCCGTATAGCTCCATTCAGTAATGAAAAAAAAAATTAATATAATTTTTAAAGCGCACATTAATTGGATTTTGGGAAGGTATAAAATGGAAATTATTTTTTTCGAAATGCGAATCTGTTGCGTTCTTTCTTTAAACTAAAACAAGAAATAATTGACAGTGTATTATATAGGTATATTATTTCATTAGATTGTAGCTGATTGATTATATAAAAGGTTAAATTATTGTATGTTTTATTAATTTAAACAGTATTCGCTTAAATTTAAAAAAATAAATTATTTAAAAGTTTAATTATTAAAGAATTCCGGAAAATTACAACGTTACAAAGACTAGAATAAATTAATAAAATAAATTAGAAATCGGTAGTTGGTTGCACATTGCCACATTCGTTTTAATTATTTAAGCGATCACATAACGCTATAAAATTGACAATTATTATATTAAATAATAAAAACATTTAATTTATTTATTCAATATCGATATATCTATAGACTGATGTCCCTCCTACATACATCGCATAAAATAATGTAAAACAAGTAAAAAATCCTTAAAGATCTCAAAATATTGCAAAACAAAACATTAAAAACTTAAAAAAAAATATGACAAATAATGAAGAAGTCCGAATCATTTGAGTATACCTATATCGGCTGATAAGTTTCCGACTGACTTTTTGCTTTTACTATTTTCGTGGTTCTCTATAACTTGTTGTTGATTATAATTGTGTATTTCGTTGCTTAAAAAAAATTGTGTTTTTTATTTTTTTTGCTGTTTTTTTGTTTATTTTTTCTATCATTTTTCCAAAAAAAAAAGTTTTGTAAAAAAGCGAAAAAGTGGCAAAAACACAAAAAGATCAGAAAAGTGCAAAAATAATAAGAGAAATGCAGTTGAGAAACTCGAAAACTGACCAGACCAATAGAAAGGTATATCTATTTCTGTTGTAATCGATTATACATTTAAACCACCCAAAGCCAAATTTCTGTATACGCACTTAAAGGCTATCATGTATTATAGTTTTAAAAATACTGCTACAGTGCTACTTTCTTAACATATTTGCATAAGAGCCAAAAATACATAGATAATTTTCCACAAAACAAGTAAATAAATGTTTAAACCAATATAAAATAATAAGAGAAAATTATTGAAAAATTTAATTTATTTAAGCGTATAACATTACAAGCGATAATAGTCAAAAGTAGTAAATAACATAATAGTAACAATTGACTCAATCCTAAAATTGAATATAGTAGTAAATAAATTGTAGGGAATCCGTTGCATTCACTTGATGAACCATTTAATAATTAATTAGTTTTAATAATTTAAAAAAAAATTATTAAAGAGTAAAACACTAGGTTAGGTTCACAATAATATATTCATATCAATATCGATATTTCGATCTTACGATCATCATCAGGATACTGAAATATTACATCCAAACAAATTTACTTAAATACTATTAACTGGATTTTGGGTTTTCTCTATATTTATGTACATTTTAGCTAATTCTATTATATGAACGGTTGTAATAAATACGCGTTACCTAAATTTACTTGCTCATTTATAAGCAATTTAATACCATTCACCGCTTTCTTTATTTCAAACGTTTCTAAGTGGAATAAGATGCAAAGTAGGTGTATATGAAGGAATATCGAAAATAAGCGAGGTTGGCTAGGTTGACTGTGGTAGGTATAGAATGCGAATGCCTAGTAACTATCTTGTCATTGGGGTTACCAACATAGTGTTGAATATTTTTGTCACTTTAACACCATAAACCTTTTATAATATTGATTTGAATAATCTCGTTTTATAAGAATATTGTAATAGCGCAATTAATTGATTTTGCAGCTTGTAGCTTTTAATAGGTGTAAATTATTGACTATGTGATTGTAAATTTATTGATCATAAGCTTTGGCTTGTTTTATGTTTAAATAGAAATATAAATCTCAGTCCCTTAATAATGCAACGAACGTATTTCAAGACGCTAAAACCTTGATCTGTGTAATAAATAATGTAATCATTAATAGAGTATAAAATCAAAGAAACGGTTAGTTTAGAGTTAAACTCGTGCAAGCATTTCAGAAAAAAGCAATTTTGATTACAAATTAACACAACACAAAAATGTTAAATAACCTTGATGCAAAATCTGCACAATGTATCAAAAATGAAGAAAAAGCAGTAAATGTAGCTATTAAAGTGCTGGGTTTGGTCGGTATTCAGCCGCAGAATAAGAGCTATTTGTTTTTTACTGTCGCAACTCTTTTTCGCTGCCTATTTATATATCTTGCTTTCATATACACAAGCGAAAGTGAAGTTTTGGACGAGTTTACGGATGGATGCGAAGCATTCTTGACATGGATACATGTCTTTATCAACTAACTAACTGTTATGTTTAAATTAATTTATTATAATTTTAGGGTGGAACTAAATTGTTGACCATAATAGCAAATCGATCAACGCTAAACAGTTTAATTACTGATTTAGATAGGTTTTGGCCTAGTGAAGACATTCAGGGAGCAAAAATTGTATTCAAATATGGAATATATATTTTAATCACTTTTCGTCATATAGGCGCAGTCGCTTGGTTTGCCTATACGATGTCGCCTTTCGTAATGCAAAAACCACTTCTTGCAGCCGCAATTCCCAATTTTCCAAACGCAAAATATATAATCATCTTTACCCAACAGGTTTTATGTACAATTGATGTGATTACAATATTAGGGTTGGATATACTATTTGCTGCGTTTTGTATAAATGGAATTGCGCAATTTAGAGTTTTACACCATCACATTGAGCAAATAGCCTATAAAACTACAAACGAATTACAAATCAATATCAAGAAATGTATAGAACATCATAAATTTTTGTTAGCGTAAGTATGGACTATAAATTTTGATTAAATATTGTAGAAAAGTTGGCATTTCAGTTATGTTAAAAAATTATACAAAGCATATCAAGGCAGTATGTTAATATTGTACGGCAATTCAATGCTGTGTTTCTGTTTAGAAATTTATTCTGCTATGGAGACGTAACTTTCTAATTTGATAGAATAAATATATTTTCACTATAATAATAATTTGTAGGGAATCTACATACCTCTTATTCAAACGAATAACATATGCACTAAGTTTAATTTTTGAAGTCAGTTTTTATTGCTCGTTCGCTGATAAACTATCAGAAACAGTAATTATTTGCAAATAAATAACCCACTATTTTGAAATTACAATTAAATTTTTTAGGCGCTGGAAACTGCAAATGCAATGTATAATAGTGAATGGTATAACTTTGATAAAAAGACCACAAGAATGGTAAGCCTAATAATTGAAAAATCCCAGCGTGTAGTAACTTTTTCACCTTATGGTTTAGTAAATATAAATAATCAAGCTTTAACAAAGGTTCTTTTAAGATATGGTAATTGATACATTTAATAACATTGCGATTTTAGATATTCAAAAGTTCTCTATCGTTCTTGACATTTCTCAGACAATTCAAGACGGAGGAAAAATTTTAAAGAGTATTTATATAAAATTTAGGTATACCCTGAGTATCCCATATAAAAGAAGCAGTATTGCAAGAAAAACAATTATATGTATCTCCAAAACGACTGAAAAACATGGTTTTCAGCGATTTTTTTAAACCATCTCAAGTTCATATTCTTGAAATCTTGTTTATTTCACCCGCAACTCATGATCTATATATAATATTGTAGATATTAGGTATTATTAATTGCTATAAAAGATAATTAATTTAAATATTAGAAATGTTTATTTTATTAAAAGATAATTATTTTTGGCGCTTCAACATAATTGTCATCTTTAGTTATTACTATTATATAGATGAAATAGACCAAAAAACCAAGTAGATTAGGGGCTTAGTGGATATGCTTTTGGGAGAATCCCAC
Source organism: Adinopsis sp. GC000173 (assembly GCA_030264715.1). Taxonomy (NCBI): domain Eukaryota; kingdom Metazoa; phylum Arthropoda; class Insecta; order Coleoptera; family Staphylinidae; genus Adinopsis; species Adinopsis sp. GC000173. Next base: position 4,369 of record JARJDW010010504.1, read on the forward strand.
ACTTCGCTTATTAAACCTTCACTCAGCTACAATAAAAAATGTATGGGTCAACATAAATGTTAAAATAATTAAATCTACAAAAAGTAAACGGATAATTTCTACTTCTTCTACCCTATGTCTGCTATTAGTGCTCTTCTTCAAAAATGTCATCAAACTGATAAGTTGGGGCGGTATTCTATAAAAAAATAATTAATATTTATGTATTTTTAAATGTAAATGGATATGTAAATGTAAATGTAAATGTTCTATATAGAATAATGAATATGTATAGAGAGTTAAATTTGACATAATCATTTTTGATTTAATTATTACTAGTATTTCAGAAAGAAGCAAGTTTATTTTCAAATTAACAAACACAATATCAAACAACGTTGATGTAAAATCTTTAAAAAGATAGTAAGTGGGTACCAGAGAAACAGATTTGTAGAGAGCATTGATCACACTAATTGTAAGCTAAAAACAGTCTGATGAATGCCTTAGCTTGGTGAGGAGAGTTGTATGATGACTGATACCTATTTACTTATGTATTTCCTTTTATTTGTAGTACAATATTGTATTTCTCTAACAATAAAACAATTTAACTTAAATATTTTTTATTATTTTACTTAAAATATTCTTATTTAAACATAGGCTTGAAATGCCAATATAATACATTTTATTAAAATAATATATATAAAATATCTATAAAGTTGTAATTTTTATTTAATCTGTTCACCATTCCAGATTTTTTGCATATTTTTTTAGAAAAATAGCATATCGATTTTATTCATATTTAGTTCAAAATACAAAAAAACGTCTATATTCTTATTATTTGTGCTACTATAAGTAAATATTCTGTACTTTATAATGTTTGTGCAAATCAACCCCTTATCTATATATCTACAATAATATAATCAAATCAAAACAAAAAAAAAACTAACATAAAGATTATTTTTGTTATCTGCTCTATAAAATAATAGTTAGCTGAACCTCTTTATTTATTCAAATATGCGTCGATATGGGCCATCCCATATAGGCTAACACAAATAGAAACTAATTTTTTATTAAAGTATTAAATTTAATTTTTGGTAGAAAACAACTTTTAATACTTTGACTTAATTATTGATAGCAATTTTTAATTCTACTATATAAAATCAATATTTAATAAATCGATTCAAAAATAAAAGCATATGTATGCCATGCCTAATCGTTACAATCCCTACAAATGGCCACGAACGAAGAACGTACAGTTGGTGTGGGCATCAAATTGATGAGCCTAATCGGCATCCAACCGAAGAATAAAAAATATTCGCTATTTTTTATTGTTTCAATTGCACGATGTGCATTTTTTTACCTTGCTGTTGACTATATCATAAAGAGTGAGACTTTGGACGATGCCACCGACAGATGTGAAGCGATATTTTCATGGATACACGTCTTAAGCGCTTGTCTACCAATAAATTAACTTATTAATTTGTTATATATTTTTAGGGTGGTGCAAAATTAATTCCTTTAATAGTTTACAAAGAATTGCTAATTGATGTAATCAACGATTTGAATAAATTTTGGTCAAGCGAGAAAACGCAGCGTGCAAAGGATTTATTCAAAAATGGAATGAATATTTTAAACACATTTTACTACATCTGTTTTGTAACATGGGCTCTATACTCAATAGCCCCTTTCATTACCGCCAAGCCCGTTTTTGCTGCATCAATACCCAATTTTCCTTATGCAAGATTTACTGTCATCGCATTGCAACAGATTGTCTTTATGATTGATATCTGCACGGTTATTGGATTAGATTTGATATTTGCAGCCTTGTGTATTAACGTAATTGCACAATTTATGGTATTGCATGAAGAGTTTGAGCGTTTGTCGGATTCAAAGACGGATAACTTAGAAAACAGTATCAAAAAATGTGTGAGGCATCATCAATTTTTATTGAGGTACGTAAGCATCTCCTTTTTTGCTCGATAATTGTTGCTATATTTCAATTTAGTCAAAGTATTTAAATTGTCCTGATATATTTAGGTTGTTGTCATATATTTTGATAAATCTGTAGAATGTGTAGTAAGCCACGTAAAGAAATTGGAAAATTTATAATACTTCAGCTTTATAATCAAATTCTAAACAGTTTAAAGTGTTTTATTTAACTTCATCCTCAGAGAAAAAATTACGCTGAAGAAATACTAATATATGAAAGTTAATTGGTATAAATGGCACAATTACATATTATACGTATAACTTATATACAGTGTGTTCAATAAGTTTGGAAACACACTTTTATTTTGAAAAAGATGCTTTAATTAAAAATTCGGAACACGTAGGTCGATGTTGTATTTTTAAAAACGCATTTAATAGTGATATTCACTTTGCCCTTTGAAGTGCCGATCATGGTCTGCCGATGGTCAACTTCATTTTTTTAAATGGAACCCCCCATTTTTAATTGAAATTCTGAAAGATCACAATATTTTACGTCTAGTTTGTGATTTGTACGCAATTTTGATTTAAGACATCGGAGATACAGCTGGTGTTTATAAGTCCGACAGCATCATTTTATTTAGAAATCAATAATTTAATTAAAAATTCTCAATACGTAAGTTGATATTATATTTTAAAGCCCTTCCGATGGTAATATTTACTTGGTCCTACGACGTGCCCATCATGGTCTACCGATGGTCAACTTGATTTTTTAAATAAAACCTCACATTTTTTAATTGAAATTCTGAGAGATCACATATTAGACGTAAAATGTTCTAATCTTTTAGAATTTTAATTAAAAAATGAGTGGTTTTATTAAAAAAACTAAGGTTGGCCATTGATAGACCATGATGGACACTTTGAAGGATCAAGTAAATATTACCTTAAGAAGTGTTCTATAATATAATATCGACATACGTGTTTAGAATTTTAAATTAAACTATCGTTTTCTAAATAAAAGAGTGTTGCCGGACTTATAAACACCGGCTGTATCTCCGATATCTTAAATTAAAATTGCGTACAAATCACAGGCTAGATGTAAAATGTTATGATCTTTCAGATTTTCAATTAAAAAATGGGGTGTTCTATTTAAAAAATGCAGCAGACCATGATGGGTACTTCAAAAGACAAAGTGAATATCACTATCAAATGCGTTCCTAAAAATAATATCGACCTACGTGTTCCAAATTTTTAATTAAAGCATCGTTTTTCAAATAAAAGGGTGTTTCCGAACTTACGGTATATAGTATGGCATGGGGAATATCAGCACAAAATATTATATATAATAAATTATAGATTAAAAAGTAAACGGCGAAATACTACGTATGTAAATTCAAGGCTGAAAGGAATTTAATTATAAATAAAAAGTATTGTTGCTTCATTTGAATTATTTACAAGTCTGCACATATAAAAAAACGATTATCTCTATACATACATATTTCGATGAATTTAAGCATTTGATGCTTTTCACAAAAATTTAATTTTAAATGTAGTAACTAAAGGACAATGAAAATATTACAAAAGTAGTTATTATCATATAAAATATAGTTATATTTCAGATACGTTGCAAAATTATATAAAATTTACCAAGACAGTTTAATAATAATATATGGAAACGTAATTTTCAGCTTATGCGTGCAACTCTACGCTGCATCAGAAGGGTGCTGTATTAATCTAATTGGTAAAAGAATTCTAAAGTTAATTTACAATTTACAGATCATCTTCTTTACTTATCGCTAAACGAATATCATATCTGTTTGCTTTGTTGGGCCAATTAACATTCTATTGCATACCAGCTGATATGTTAAATGATGTTGTAATTTATATTGATAATTAATGTTTGAACATATTCACATATAAATTAATAATTTGCAGGCATTGGAAATTTCAAATGCAGTCTACATTAGTAGGTGGTATCAATTTAATAATACTAATGCGAAAATGATGAGTTTAATCATTGCGCGTTCGCAACTTGAATTAACATTTTCCGCAGGCGGTTTGGTGACACTTAACAATGCAGCAATGACAAAGGCATATAAGTAATTAGATTTAATACGTAAACAAAATTTAATGTTAGTATGTGATTTTAGATTTTCAGAAGTTCATTGTCATTTTTAGCGTTACTTCGACAACTGAAAGAAAAACAAGCTTAAGTACTACGAAAAATACATATAACCAAATACAATAGAATGCAAAATATTATATATTAGATAATAGTAATTTATGTATCGAGGCAATAAGGTGGTACTTTAATGCCAAGTATAAAGTTTCATTTGATGTTCTACCATTTTGCACTATCAGTTTTATCTAATTTGTAATATGAAATATGTAAAGCTAAACTTGATCAGATAAATAAATTATTTGTTGTAAAATTAATAATAATTTCAGTTTCGTACGATCATTAAATCTTTCCTGTGATTTAAAATGTTTAAATTTATAAATTTACCACATATTGCAGTCTTAACTAATGTATATAAATTAATTAATCATGTGACCTTTAAAACCTACCTATACGTTTAGTAAATGAAAGATTTAATAAGAAAAATTAAGTTAAATAAATGATTAAAATTTGAATAAATAATTTGCGAAGAGTTCCAACTGTTTTTCAACGTAGATGGAGTTCCAATGTGACCCTTTATATCCCATTATTGTAAATGTGATAACTAAGACTGTTATGGTTTTTATGCACATTTTAGGAAACGTGCCTTATTTTTAATATATACTACTCCCAGTGCTTAATGTATTGTCATATTTGCTTGAATTTTATGTTTTCGGCTAAAATAAATATGTTCAAGCAATTTTTACTTAAAATCTAAAATTGAGTGTCCAAAAAGATCATTGTTTCATTCTAGGAAAGAATAACTCAATTACCGGCGCTTCCACCAAATTAACAACAGTATGGGTGCAGTTATTTCTCTACTCAGTATTTTTTAACTTATTACTACTCCTCACTATACAGCCGTCCTTGCAAGAATATTTAAGTAATGCAATTAACTGATTTTGCAGGTGTTTTTTGCAGGATTGATTTTGATGAGTGTAAATTATTTACCATGTGATTATTATTTTCTTTGATCATATGCTGGCTGGATGCATGTTTAACAAGTAATATAAATCCCAGCATTTCAATTATAAAGCCAGTCAAACTTATAAATAATAAATAAGTTGCATATCATTTCAAGGTGCTAAAACCTTGATCTCTTTAGTAAATAATTAAATCATTTATATCATTTATAAGCAAGTCTGATTTTATAATGTCACGTAATGTTGGCTCAACATCCAAGCAATTTCTTAAAAGTAATGAAAAAAAAGCAATAAGTATTGGAATTAAATTGCTGAGCATGGTCGGCATTCAGCCGCAGAATAAGACCTACTTGCTTTTTGCGGTAGCAGCAATCTTTCGGTGCTTATTTATATATCTTGCTTTTGAATATATTATAACAAGTAACAATTTGGACGATTTTGCCGATGGATGCGAATCACTTTTGTCATGGATACACGTAATCATCATTCAACTAAACTATTATAAACCGACTAATTGAGCATAATTTTAGGGAGGAGCCAAATTACTTCCCCTATTATTTAATCGATCAAAACTGAATCGTTTAATCGGCGATTTAGACAAATTTTGGCCGAGCGAAAATATCCAGCGAGTGAACGTTGTATTTAAATATGGAATACTTATACTGAAATCATTTTATTGTACTGGAGCTATCGCTTGGTTTGCATATACGATGTCGCCTTTTATAATGCAAAAACCACTGCTTGCAGCAACAATTGCCAATTTTCAATATGCAAAATATTTTGTTATATTTACCCAGCAGCTTTTATGTACAATTGATGTGATTACAATATTAGGCTTGGATATTCTGTTTGCAGGTTTATGTATAAATGGAATTGCACAATTTAAGGTTCTGCACCATAAGTTTGAACACTTACCGTATGTAAATTCAAACCAATTAGACATCGGTATTAAAAAATGTGTAAAACATCATCAATTTTTGTTAACGTATGTAAACTATAAATGTTTGTTTATTGGGTTGATGCATAATTATTGCGGATATTCTTTGCGCTATTGTTTTTTTTATAAAATATGACGTCTTGTTTATTATTTTTTTATAAAAGTAATCTTTTCTCATTTAGGAACAAAAATGCGTACCGAAAATCATCATCGTATTCGCCATATTATGCTCTACCACATTAACAAAGGTTTTAAGACGGCAGAGTTATTTTGCGAACTCAACGAGCTTTTCGACAAGGCAACAATCAGCAATAGTCAAGTTAAAAGATGAAAGAGGTTGGCCATCGGATTTCGACGATCCGGCACATCTTTCTCAGAGTGATAGAGCATAATGCGAAGAATATGAAGATGTTTTTCGGTACGCATTTTTGTTCCTGAAAGAGAGAACATGACTTTTATGAAAAAATAATTTAAAAAAACGCCAATTTTTGTAAGAAAACAACCCAATAATATTATATTTTGCTATAAAAGTTGATATTTTTAGTTATGTTGTAAATTTATACAAAACATATCAAAGTAATTTGATAATAATGTATGTTAATACAATTTTTTGCTATTGTATAGAGCTCTATGTTGCGCTGGAGACGTAACTATTTAATTACGCAACAAAAGTTAATGCATTTATGTATTTAATAATTTGTAGGTCATCACCATTTCTTGCGGTCAAACGGATAACCTACGTAGTAGCTTTAACATTTGAAATCAGTTTTTATTGCTCTTTTGCTGATAAATTGTCAGACACTGTAATTATTTGCTAATAATTTATATAGGGAACTGATTTTTAAAAAACATAATTTGTAGGTACGTGAAACTGCAGATGCAATTTACAACAGTAAATGGTATAAATTTGATAAAAAGATCGCCAAAATGGTAACATTATTAATTGCAAAGTCGCAACGTAGAGTAACTCTTTCAGCTGGCAGTTTAGTAAATATTAATAATGCTGCATTAACCAAGGTTTTTGTTTAAAAAAAATAATTTGATTGTATATTTAATAGCGATGTGATTTTAGATTTTCAAAAGCTCTTTATCATTTTTAACATTTCTAAGGCAAATGAAACAAAAACAACAATTTTAAATCTATTTGAAAACCATCTTAATGATATGAATTCAAATTAATAATAGATACTATGTACGTTTAAATTTAACATACAAATTATTATTATTAAGTTGGTGTATAAATGTAATAAATTCGCATATATTAGAGCATTTCTTAACTTATTCAAGGGCTCTAATAAGTTAATATTTCAATTATTAAAATTCTAGTTAACTCGGAATTGGAGGAATTAATACAAAAGGCAGACAAACAATTTATTAAAAAAGTGTATCTAAAATAGAAATTGGTTAATAAGATACAAAATATGTTATAGTTATGTGATAGAGGAAGATAATTGTATTGTTTAAATATCCTTATTTCTAAAAGAGTTTCTAATGTAGATACATATTATACTATATCTAAAAAATATATTAAATATTCATATGTATACTGATCACAATTTTATTTCAACCCTATATAAAATAGACGTTTGTAAAAAATGTACGCTCGTAAAAGGTAAAAAGTAAAAGAAAACTTAACACAGATATCAAAAATTTTGATTACAAATATTTATAATTTTTAAGTGGTTTTATTTTAATATGTTCATCATTGTAAAATATAAGTTTTTTTTTATTAAATTTTGAGAAAAAAGCGTTTTTATAACTTCTTCAAGACACAAAAATCGTACTGTTTTTTATTTGTGACAATGTTATTATACTTTCTGCACAAAACAATTATTTACCTAATAATAATCGAGACGACAAAGAACTTATAACCATTTAGTTTATGTGAATTAATCTGTGCTATGAAGTAGTAGTACATATTTAATAATGTATTCAAGTATAAGGCAATGGATCATCCTATATAAAACTATAATATAAAATATTTACAACATTTTCAAATTTAAATATATTAAATGAGTGTCGATTCAAAAATAAAAGCAAATGTATGCCATGTTCAGTCATTAGAAACCTTAAAAATGGCAAATACGGTATAACAAATCATTTTTTTATAAAAAGGCAGTATCTTCTTAGGTCTTTTATATAATACCTTACTATAGCTTGTACAATACTGCGATTTTGCCAACTTGACGATGAGGTAACACACTATTATTGAGAAAAGTAACAAAAAATAAAAATTAAATTACCCAAAGATGTACGATGTTATTGTTTCCTTAGATGACGCGTAGAGCTACAGCACGAGAATGAGCTTGTCACCACGAGGTGAAAAGATGTGTACTTGTAAAATATTCGTAAGAATACTATCAGTCATCCCACATTATTGTGCTATTTTAAATACACCATTTATTGTATCCTACGGCGATTTTTAAAGAGATTTTTTTTGCCAAAATGCTCACAATAATGTCTAAAACCACAGCATTATCAAATTTATGACTGTTTTATAGATATCGATGATTTATGGTGTTCCTATAAATATTATACATACATACAACCTATTTGTATTTGCAAATGTCGTGGCGTACGAATTGAAAAAAATTCACTATGGTTGTAATAACTAATGCAAATTAAAGATAAACTCAAGAAATACAATATCAACAGGCACTCTATATGGCATATACTTAGCTGCATATTATAACATAATTAAAAATATATTGGAATTCTAATATTATACGTATTATCTAACATGCAACGCTCAATTTGATTAGATTAATAAATAACGTGTTTTAAAATTTACAATAATTATAGTCTTGAAAATTATCCAAGCTTACTTGGTATTTTAAATATTCACTAATCTTAAAACATTGTATAATCTTTAGTAAATAATTAAACTCTCGCGGCATATAAAATACAGGTTGCAAATGCATTTACCGACAGTTACTGTAACAAACTAGTACTAAAACGCTTAGTTACAAAATGTTAGCATCTATAGCTAACAACGACAAAGAAAATATACCAAATGAGCAACGAACGGTTAATGTGGGAATTAAGTTGATGGGCCTAGTTGGCATTCAGCCGAAATATAACAAACACCTTTTAATGATCGTAGCTACAATCGCACGATTTATATTTTTATATCTTGCCGTCGTATACATCAAGCAAAGTAAAAATCTAGATGAGGCTGCAGAGGGATGCGAAGCAATATTTTCATGGCTACACGTATAAATAAGCAATTATCGCTTATCAAACAACTATATTATTCTTATTTCAGGGTGGTGCAAAAATAATTCCGATGATGTTTCATAGGTTATCGCTGAACAATTTAATCATCGATTTAGATAGGTTTTGGTCGAGCGAGAACACCCCATCTACCAAAAGTATATTCAAATATGGAATGTATGTTTTAAATACATTTTACCACATTTGCTTTGCGACATGGGTTTTGTATTCAGTGACGGCTTTCATTACCAATAAGCCAATTTTTGCAGCTGCAGTACCTGACCTACCTTACGCAAGAATCATTATCATTGCGTCACAGTTACTTCTCTTTTTGGCCAATCTTAGTACAGTGATTGGTTTGGATTTGGTGTTTTGTGCGTTATGTATTAATATAATCACCCAGTTTATGGTTCTACATAAGAAATTTGTACGGTTATCGGAGGATAATCTCGATGAATTACCAGCAAATATTAAAAAATGTGCGAAACATCATCAATTTTTAATGGAGTAAGTTGCTATTAAACAAATATTGCAATACGATGATTTGTAAGTTGATTCCAGCGTATATGTTTCTTACAAAAACCGGCATTTCTTGTTTCTTTTTTATTTAAAATTTATTTAATTCCACAAATTATAAAACACAAATATTTTATGTTTTGTGACGTAAAAAGCTATAAAAATATGCATTTGTTTGGCCACCTTAATTATTTTTGGCTATACAAAACACAAAAATAAAGGCTTACTTGCTTTAAAATAATGCCAATAATTATGAATCGCTTCATTGATAATTCTATTATTATTTAAGAATATTAATATGTGATATTTTTAGTTTCGTTACATGATTGTATGAAATTTATCAAGGAAGTCTAGTGGTAATTTATGGAAATGTAATATTTAGCACTTGTGTGCAACTCTACGTATTAACCGAAACGTATTGACATGAAAATTCTAAATGTACATATACTTAATAATCAGCAAAAATGCATTTGTTCATTTTTAGAGAGTCACCTCTCATTATAGCTAAACGTATTGGATATCTGGGTGCGGTACTTGGTCAATTAGCATTCTACTGTATTCCAGCTGATATGATAACTGAAATGGTAACGAATAAAATGTTGTACCTAAATGATTGATAGTAAAAATAATATATTTTATAGGCTTGGCGAACTGCAAATGCAGTGTATAATAGCAAATGGTATAACTATAAGTGTTATCATTGCACGCTCGTAGGTTGATCTAACGTTTTCAGCGTATGGTTTAGTTATTATTAACAATGAATCAATGACAAAGGCATTGAATACGTGTAACCGATTGTATTATCTAAATTGTAATGCATGTGGTTTCAGATTTTTAAAAGTTCACTATCGTTCTTGACAGTAATACAATAACTTAAAGAGCAACAAGTAGTATAGTTTCTTTAAATTTTCCAATTATAAGCCATAAAAATAATTATAGAATAAAATTAGCACTTGTTTCAAAAAATGTTTGCACTTGCTTCATAAAAATCTTATATTTTTACATATTTGCAAGTTGTTTAAAACTGTACTAATAAAATTGTATACTGCACAATTAACAAACAATTTAATTAAAGAATAAAAGGGTTTCTGCAAAATATATGAATGATGTAAACTTTAATGTCATTGATAAAAAGGATAAAAATATTATAGACGCAAGTACACTTGGTAAATGAATTTTTGACATACATGCCAAAATGTTTTACAGATGTCTGCTGAAGAGTTAACCGTGAGGAAGCTCATTCTTTTACTTTTCGTGTTTAGTACTAAATATTTGCGTCCAATTAATTGAATTTTTCCATATTATTAAAAAATGTAGAGGCATTTTTCCAAAATATTAACTGCGCCACTGGTTTTTGAACAAAAGGTCACTGCTACAAACTATTTCTTGGTGGTACAAATTCAAATCGTCTTTGATAACAAATGTTTGCGTAACATACATTTAATTTTAAATACAAATAATAGTCATATTGTGTTCTCGCTCCAAGTACTATTGGTGTCCATTTTAATATTAACGATTGCTGCTATTATTTTCAAAACGACATAAGATAAATAAATAAACATGATGGTACAAATTAGTACAAATTTAATAAGAGTGATTGCATATATTAAACTTTCAAAAATATTTATTTTTATATGTTGTCCTGCTAGTTTAATATAAAGGTGGCAGCGCCATTAATTTGTCCGAAAGAGCACATGGTACAAAATTAAACTTGGTGGTACAAATTTGGTATTAAATATTGGGATAGGTTTTATTTGGTTATGCTAATTTGGTCCTGCTAGCTTTAAAGCGGTGAGATATTAAGATCTCACAAAGAACGTCAAATATAAATTTACAGCTATAGATGATTATTGTTTTGTATTATTTGTAAAATTGTCATTAATTGCCATATATTTTTATTGTATTTGTATTATACACCTATCCCCCGATTTACACGGTACTTTTTTACACGTTTTCACTTTTACACGGTTTTAAAAATTATTCCACCTTACTAAAAAAACGTCCGTTGAGAATAATTTTTAATTAATGTAACCGATAACAAACTTTATTTATATAATAAATCAGATTATACATGCTGCAACTGATATCTACGCCATACATTTTGAAATGTTTATTTGAAATGAATTTGAAGACATATCAGAATGCCATATTCTTACCATTTCTTGAAAATATGCGATTTATGCATTTTATAAATGTTGTTATTTATAAACAATTTCTAGATTTTTATTCAACGTCTTAAATTTTATGAAACTAGTTTTCTTCAGCAAGCGTAAAAGTGAAATAAATAACCCAAAATTTTGTGTATTTTTCATGTTTTTCGATAGGTGTAATATACACAGCAACTAAATAAAGAGATTAAATCCAAAATCTCGCCCACCTACTCTAACTATTATAGAAGCATCATATCTCTTTGCTTGACTTACTAAATTTTATATTCAAAATTTTATTTTATAAAATATTCTCAGTCTTTTAGCTCGAATTTAATTTAATTACGAGAATTTGTAAGCTTTACAAACGTCAAAAGTTATTTAGATCAATAAATATTAAATAATGCATACAACTAAAAAAGAAAACAATGCTGAAATAAGAATGTAAAAAAGGTCTTCAGGTTTAAGTGTTCCAAATTCTACTAATAGCTATAGCGAAGATAAAGATTCGCATTACGAGTAATCATCATCTACGTGCAGTAGTGTTATATTATAGTCTCGTTGCTTTGTCAACAGAACATCATGTGACTCGCTCCTGCGCGATTCACTTCTAACATGTATGCAACATCAGAATGATAGTTTTGTAGAAAAGCACCGTCGGAATAAGACGGCAGTAAAAACAGTTTCTTAATAAGAACGATACGTAAATTAAGAAAAACTGACGCTACATCTAACATTTCTGGTATAGGGGTTACATTCTATTTATCAATTATTAATATGTAATAATTTTATTATATTTATTAGGTTTACTATATTTATATGAATTTATCACATTGACATAACTACGTGTAACTTTTGAGTTTCATTATTTTTATGTAAAAATATAAAATGTTAATGGTAATATTTAACGTAATTATTATATACAAGTATGATTATTTTTGGATTGTGAAACGAATTATCCGAATAATCAGTTTTCAAAAATTTGACTGTGCATATTTGCACTTATTTATAAACCTGTATTTTAGTACATATACCTACGAATATAAAGCTCAATAGTTATATGGATTTTTAACTACAAGAATATTTGCGACAGGTAATATATAAATTATGTTTAAAATTATTGTACCATATAATATGTAATTATATGTTTCATAAGATAATTTGTATGGGAATTAAAACTTAAGTTATTTAATAAATTATAAAAGTTTTAAATTTTCCAATAATTATAGTCTTTAGAAATAATTGTATATCAATAATAAAGTAATAAAACTATCTGATCTAAAAACCTTATCCAATTTTTTAATCAACAAATCATAATTGTTTTATTCTTATCACAAGCAACACAACGTGAAATAGCAAAAATGGTTACAATCAAATTTAAAAGTTCGGTTAAAAAAACAGAAGTTATTAAAAATGAACAGCGTATCGTTAATATATGAATAAAAATGTTAAGCAACGGGAGTATCCAACCAAAAAACAGCAGGACTTTGTTATTTCTTGTAATAACAATTATATATTGGTGTATATTTATATTTATCAATCGATTACATCAAAAATGTTAAAATATTAAATAAATTTACCAATGGATATTGCATAAATAAATTAAATGAGTGAATCTTACCAAATGTTTTTATTGTTTAGCACAATAATTATCAATTTCCCCTTAATGTTATAGTATTATGTGACCGTTTAAATAATTAAAACGAATGCGGCTAGATGCAGTCAGCTGCATATTTAAATTCGAATTGATTTACATTTTTGAATACAAGGAAATAATTAATCAAATACAAAGCAATTAAATCTTCTACATCTATTGTACATAATTAATTAAAAATAATATAATGCAATTGTATACCTGTATATAATAAACTGTCCATTTCTTCGTCGATTTATTTGTAAATTTGATTTAAAGATATAACGTGCTAGTCACAAAAGATTTATCTGTATATTTTTTAACCTTATCTTTGTTAATTTTGATTCATTTAAAACTTGTATAATTTGTGCTTCATTAATTCAGCCAGTTGAGCTACAATTGAGCCTCAGCAACATGGTAAAACGTAACGGACATGAAAACTTGTCGCAAATGGACCAATATACAGATGTTGTTAGAAAAGAGCAGCGTATAGTTAATATAGGAATAAAGATGTTAAGCAACGGTTCTATGCAACCAAAAAACAACAGGATTTTGCTATTCTTTGTATTAACAATTATACGTGGTTTATTTTTGTATTTAGCAGTCGATTATATTAAAAATGGCAAAACATTGAGAGATATTACCGATGGATGTGAAGCAATTTTTTCATGGATGCAAGTTAGATGCTTTTCTAACATTTTTGTCCACTGAATAATTCATTACATTTAATTGCAGGGTTTTTCCAAAGTGTTTCCACTCATATTCCACCGAGAAAAATTAAACACTTTAATTAGCGATTTGAATAAGTTTTGGCCGATCTGTAAAACGCACCGTGCAAATATTCTATTCAAATACGCGTTGCTGATTTTCAACTTTTACTATTACGCTTGCTTTATGACTTATTGTGTATTTGTCGGTGTTCCTGTGGTCACCCACAGGCCGATTTTTGCATCATCAATACCCGATTTTCCCTACGCAGGAATAATCATAATAGTCACGCAAATGCTTGTTTTGATTCTGGATATGTTTACCGTAGCAGGAATGGATTTAATTTTTGCAGCAATAAGCGTGAATGTAATCGGGCAATTTATGATTCTGCATGAGGAATTTGAAGAATTACCATATAAAAATCAGCTGAAATTGGAGAGCAATATTAAGAAATGCATCAAACATCATCAGTTTTTAATGGAGTAGGTATTTCGAATATTAATTTTTTAATGGGGCCGGGTGGATTAGGCGTTATAAGTTAATATAACTTTATAAAGGTCGCTTGTCAAAATTTGAATTCAATTCTTCGATTTGTTTAAAAGTTAAACCGGTTGATAAAAAATATTTTCGATAGTTTGTACGCAATTCTGTGACTATGGATGAAATATAGATTCAGCACTTAAATCAACGATCAGATGAGTGGATAGCAGCAGGTGTAAGTTATTCAAAGCTACAAGAAAGTTATGTTTTGCCGCACAAAATGTTAACCTATGTTTTTTTGCATACGCAGGGTATTTTATTCATTGATTACATTGGGAAAAGTAAAATCATTAGCAGCGAGAATTATATACTGTTAATGGTGCTTTTTTACAAAAACACCGCTCCAAATAAAGGGATAGCCAAAATGCATAAATTACATTTCAAATTATTTCAACACCCTGTGTATTCTCTAGATCTAGCTTTTAGTGATTACTAATTATTTGCAGATCTTAAATAAACGCTGCAGGAAAAAAATATAATCAAATTTTGCCACTCCATATAAATAATTAAACATATTCAATTCAAATCACTGCAACTTGTACAAAAATCAAACAATTGAGTTCAAATGTTGACAAGAGACCTTTGAAAAATTATATTTACTAAACATAGTATACATTTGTTATAAACAACTCCCCTGCTATGCTATAATGAATGGATGTATATCGAGATTCCACTGAAATTAGATACCAAGTCATTAAATAAGGACACTCAATCTTACAACATTATTAATTTGTGTTTAAGATATCTACACATTTAACACACACAAATCATTTAAAGATAAAGTGTTCATATTGCAACCGTAAATATGCCTCCATCTAATGATTAAGTTATTTTTAGATACGTTGCAACATTATTTGAAGTATACCAAGAATGTTTGATTGTCATGTATGGAAACGTGATTTTCACCTTATGTGTGCAACTGTACGCGCTTTCAGAAGTGTAATATTTGAAACTTTATGATCAACATTTGGTTTTAAATGACTTTTGTTCTCATTCTCAGATCGACTCCTTTGCTTGCAATTCATCTAATTATGTATTTGATTATACTGTTTTTCCAATTATCATTCTATTGCTTTCCAGCTGATAAAATCACAGAACTCGTAATGTTTTCAAAAATGTCGTTTTGTAACAAGGTCGTAATTAAATTGTTTGTAGGCTGCAGGCACTTCAGACGCAATTTACAAGAGTAAATGGTACAAGTTTGACAAGAAAAATGCAAAAATGGTCAGCTTGATAATTAGACGCTCACAGGACGAGTTGGCATTTGAGGCTTGTGGTTTGTTGAAAATTAACAAAGCTGCATTCACTAAAGTATTTTGCACTGAAAACATTTAGACTGATACAATTTTTATTGACATTATTTACTTTTAGATTTTTAAAAACGCATTATCATTTATGGCGTTTTTGCGCCAGTTAAAAGAAAATCAGCAGTGAAAATATACATTTATTTTAATTAAATACAAACTAACTGTATAAGTGTACTTAGATCAAGTGCAGATAATTTTAATGCAATTATTCACTTCAAATATATAAAAACTAAATGTTCAAAATCAATACATACTTTCAAACGTATCGTAAATAGAGGGACTAAATTTTGGTTACTTGAAACTAATTCATATCATAAAAATTAGATTTGCATACTCTCGAAAAATTGCAGTTTCTAGTAAACTTTCTCTTTGAAATACGTTTGATGGTAGATAATGAAACATAACAAGAATATATATATACTGTGAAACTGTTTTCACAAATTAAACAAATGTAGATATATAGGAAATCTTTGAAGGGTTGGGTGTAAGAATTGTTATTGTCACTGCAACTTACACCCGTAGATGTGTATCTTGCATAATAACCAAGATCTGGGTCTTTTCTTTAGAAAGTTTGGTAGCGGCGCCGGGAAATAATGCTTTAATCTAGAATTAGAATAGAAGATTAAAGTTTAAAGCATAAGGCAGGGTTTGCACAAATCAATCATATTTTACATAAGTAAGAAATGCAATTGGCACTGAAACTTAATGAATAAACTGTTCATACAGAACTAATATTAACATTTAAAAAATCTTTAGAAATTTTGGTGCAGGCGCCGGGAAATGATACTCAACCTATGTAGAATTGTAATGGAGGACTATAATTTTCTCTAACATTAGACCGGGCTGCACAAATTAATCATATTTTACATAAGTAAGGAATGCAATTAGCAGTGAGACATTATGAATATACTGCTGATTCAGCACTAGTATTGACCATAAAAATAATAATCTGATTAATTATGTATAACGAAATTAGCCGGTTAACTGGTTGTATATTCAGATTCATTTGGCTATCCGAACGTTTAGTTATCCAAATACATTTTCAGAAATTATCTGTTGATGTTAAGGATATTTTTTGATAAAAACTTTTCTGCGTCTTTAAAGGAAGGTTTCCAAAATATGTTAAGGTCACATTAATACTGTTTTAGAGATAAGTACTTAAAATAGACAAGTGTGACTTAGAAATGTTTACGCTTAAGTATCCGGATAAAAATGAGTATTATATTATATTTATTATATTAACATGTTAACTGATTAGACCGCATGTAATTGACAGCCCTAGTTATACATCCAATTAAAGAAACGCAGTAAAATAATCAAATTATCATCTGCTTCATTAAAATTTTACAATTACAATAACAAAATTGATTGTTTCAAATAAAAATTAAAAAAATATTTTTATTCGTGTAGAAAGAGAAACTTGGCTAGTTTAATAAAACACAAAAGTTGTAAATTTTCCAATAATTATAGTCTTTAGTAATAATTATATGTATACCTCTCTATAATATTCGATAATATTAAACTATTTAAAATATTAACTAACTGATTCAAAAACCTTGTCTGAATTTTATTAAATAATTAAAACCGCTTGTTATATAAATTCCAAAAAGCAACTACCTTAAACGACAATTCACAGTAGTTAATCTTTATCTATATAACAAAGTCTAACTGTTTCATTACGACAATATTTGATACTAGTGCAAAACCATGAAAGTTATTAGAAATGAGCAGCGTACAGTCAGTATAGGACTTAAATTAATGAGCTACGGTGGTATCGAACCGAAAAACAACAAAACTTTATTATTTATTGCAGCGACAATTGTACGTGGTCTATTTTTGTATTTAGCCATTGACTACATCGAAAATGGTAAAACATTGAACGATGGTACTGATGGATGTGAGGCTATGTTTTCGTGGATACAAGTTGAGCGTTTTTCTAACATTCATACACAAATAATCCAAGAGTGGTATAATTAATTACAGGGTGGTGCCAAATTATTTCCAATCATTCGTCACCGAACGAAACTGAACGCATTAATTAACGATTTGGATAAGTTTTGGCCTAGTTGTAATACGCAACGTGCTAATATTTTATTCAAATACGCACTCATCTTCTTGAACATGTTTTACTACATTTGCATAGTGACTTGGTGTTTATATTCAGGAGCACCTTTATTTACTCACAAACCAGTCTTTGCTGCAACAGTACCCGATTTTCCTTTCGCACGATTTATCGTCATTGCAGCGCAAGTACTTCTTTTCCTATTCGATGTTTTTACGGTAGCCGGGCTTGATATGGTATTTGCAGCATTGAGTGTGAACATAATAACGCAATTTATGGTTTTGCATGACAAATTGGAAGAGTTAATATATAAAAATCCAAACAAATTAGAAGAGAATGTAAAGAAATGTGTAAAACAGCATCAATTTTTAACGAAGTAGGTATTGCATATTAGGTATTAATTCGGAGTGCACGTAACGTTTGATTATTTAGAAGTTTGAAACCTATCATTATTTTCTCTGTTCAACAAACTTTATTCCAAAATAATATCTTCCAGACGTGTAGAGAATAGTCACGGGTATATATGCAAATAGAAATCGTAAGCAATTTTTCAATTTGTATATGCGCATTTGTAAACTGACCAAAATATACAAGATGATTCACTCGGTACAGATATAGACAGAATTGTCTATATTTCGGGAATGCGTGGATATAAATAACACGAGGTAGGGCTCAAATTTTTCTCATTTAATGCAAAATTGGTTGCATACGATAATGTGCGACAGGGGTGGAGCAATAACTCGAGAACGGAAAACCGGGCACCACACGCCAACTGTGCAAAAGTTGAAGCCACTGGATCTGCGAAAACGGGTATGCTACTGTGAATAATGGTTCTTGCAGTTTGTCGCAATCAATGCGATACTTCACATAGATATTTTTTTAATTAAATGTTTGTTACATTTCTATTAGTTCACCTATGCGAATAAACAAATTGTAAAATTAGTTGAAACTATTTACATTTTAGATAAAATACTCGCGACGATTCACCACATGAAGAAGCTTAAAAATCGTCAAGATACAGGTAGACAAATTTTGGATATTTTTCTTTTCCTTGTTAAACATAGTACCATATCTAATGATTAATTTTTTATTATTAATAGAACAAGATAACAAATACAAGCACACACGCAAAAACATTTTTAAGAAATTTCACCTCAATAATAAAGCGCGTTAAT
>JARJDW010010507.1:0-13546 GCA_030264715.1 Adinopsis sp. GC000173
CTTTTTTATTATTGTTCCATTGTTTTTCTATTTAAGTTTTTTAACTTGTAGTAAGTGCATATTTGAAACGATTTTTTTAGTTAAATAGAATATAATGAATCTGGTTTCTTAAAGGGCATAAGACAATTCGAATTTATATTTAACCGACGTTTCGCGTTTATTTGGAGCTATAAATAAAATTATAAATATTTTATAAAAAAAACTTATTACGTTAACATTTATAATTTAGAGGTCTATATTTAAAAGTGTCAAACATGTAAAATATTCAATTAGGATAAAAAAAATTGAAATAAAAAAAATAAGTGAACATGAGTTCAAAATACACTCTAAACGTCGGTAAAATATAAAATCAAAGATATAACTTACTGTCTTATGCACTTTTTTAATTCATCAGATTTCATTAAAATTACTTTTTGGGACATCTTAACGCTAAAGATTTTTTTAATTGTTTTTAGAATTAATATTTGCGAAAAGTACATCAGTACCGTCTCTACCTTACACAGTTTTTCTGCAAGTTAATGACACGTCGCTATTACCGGGACATGGAAACAGTTCGGTAAGTTTTTTACAATAATTACCTACTTAATGTAAATGCGTTGTTTATTACAAGCTCCTAGAAGGAGCAAAGTTACGTGATGTAACAATTAAGTACATGTAGCTAGAATTCTGTAGATATAAATACTCTAAATTACTTTAGAAAAGCAGAGGTAAATTCTGTTTACACATAGCTTATCCAATTGGAATCTTGAATGTTTAATTTATCTTTAAATGTTGCATCATTTAACATTATTTTAAAAAGCCATTTTCTAATTAATGTCAAACAGAACATTTCAATATTTCATATACGTTTAATTAATTCTACAAACGGTAATATGTATGTTGACTTTCAGTGTTTTATTAAAAATCGAGGTCGCTGAATAAAAGTTCAAATGTCACCGTTAATAACGACGCGTAATTTTTAATAATTTACATTTGCGATATGAATTTTTTCCTACGAAATGAACTTGTGTGCTATACGTGAATTGGCCATAAAAAATATCCAAAACATGAAAGCAATATCGCACAAGTGGTAAAAAACGCTTTTAACATTTCTTTTCATAAAAAAAATAATTTTTCCTTCACTTAATTGTTTTTCACATTAAATCTTTGTCGCATTAATACAAATTAATATAAAATTTTTAAATTATTGATTCATGGAAATCAAATGTTAGCAAAAAGCGTAGGATTAAAGGCCAATGAAAGATAATGGAATTAATCACTTAAATTAATTGAAAGACTAATTTAAAACAGGTCAAATTCTTAGTATTACAAGCCTGTAATCGTCATTATTTACGAAATGCCAGCATTATTCTTTAATTAAAAAATATTATTGATGAAAAAATCAATTTTTATCATTTTTATAATTCCATTTACTTATATTTCATAATTCTTAATTTATGTAGGCACAGGGGAGGCTCGGTAATTAACTTTTTTCATAAGAACAAATGTAAAAACAGTAAATTCGCTCTTAGCTAAAAGGGCCTCTTAATATGGTATATAAAGATGAGGCAAAAAATAACTCTTAGTTGTTTGATAAGATGTGGTTCTGAACACACGCTTATTTTATTTTAACGACTTAGGTACATTCATATATTATACATGCTGTAAATTTAATTTAAAGGAGTACATAGAAAAATATAACTAAGTAGATTGATATAACATATTTTTAGAAATATTTATCTGTTTCAAGTCATTTTTAGTGACCATTTAACTTTTCTAGAATCTCTACATTTCTTAAACATATTTTGAAAATGCTTCTCTGCGTGGAATTTTTTAATGGCTTTGTTTCGTCTATTCATTTTTATTTAGTATTTTATTATAACGCACATCATTCATTCGTATATTCGATAAATTAATAAACATTCTTTCAATGCAAGTACTCAAAATTTTCTTTTTCTTTTCAAACCTACAATTGTAGGAATTACAAAATTTTGATACATTTACCAACGAAAGAAACTATCAATGATAGAAATACAACCAATAATTGATAAACAAACAAATAAAATAAATAACTGAATCAATGAACGATGAGCCGGCTGATAAAATTCATGTGATTCACATGAGCTCGTATATACGTGCATGATCCATTCCTTCATGAACCCCTAGTCATATACCAAAGTTTTACTGTACATATTAAATATGTTTTATTATTGAATAACTTCATTCATTTAAAGCCTAAAATTATTTATTTTCAGATTAAGATTCCGATTCATTTGATTGGTAATGAATTTCCACAAGCATTGAAACTTTCTACACCCACAACATCTTCAATTTTGTATCCAAATAGAAAAATAACAATATATAGGTAATAGTTTAATTTTTTTTTTATATAAAAATGGTTTTGATTAAAAATAATTAGATAAGCGAAGCATTCAAATAAATTTATGGTGCATGCGCCTGTCCGAGTTTTTATATTTGCAAAAATATAATTAAATTGCGCAGAGTTTTCAATATTAAATTTTTATTTATGTAAAATCTAAAATTTATTATTTTAAACAATATTTGAATATTTTAATTTGCTGAAAAGCTTTTTTATTTATTTATTTTTCTTTTATTCAACTAAAGATTGATTGTAACCAGTATTGATTTCCTTTTGAAAATAGTAAGCTTTCATTGTAAGAAACGAAAAGCGTGTAAATAAATTGATTTGGCAATTACAAAACGTCCACCCATCAAGTTGAAATTCTAAGCATTTCCGTTACATACAACCCCTATTAGGAATGTATATTTCCAGATTCGTCGAATCTCTAATTATATACGTTTTAAATCCTCGGAGCATGTAACTGCATGTGTTAATTTAAATGCATAACATGCGTTCGCAAATGTACATATAAAAATATCGATTTATTGCGCGCTTAATTAAAACCTTTCTTTCGCAACGAAATGGATACTTGTAGTAAACACTCCAGAGTTTAAGAAGAAGCTGGATCTTTAATTAAAGTGTTTTATAGATCAGCAGCACCTTTTGCACGCATCGCACAGCCTCTTCAAGAAAAACGAAGTGTAAATCACACCAATTTTAAGATTATTAACAGTACGGTGCCTAAGGGAACGTTTAATGTAACTGAAACTGAAGGCATTATTTACCTTTTGAAGAGGCAGTATCTAAGAAACTCGTCCAGCATTGTAAGGTAAATTGGCAACTTTTAATTTATTTAAATGTTATTTTAATGATTGTAAATAAGAAAGTATATTCACTCCCTCTGTTCCATAATACTGAATAGATTTGCCTCTTTTTCTTGTCCCAAATTACTGTATAGAATATTTTCAACTGCAATTTCTATGTAAAATTTAACATTATATTTATTGGGCATATATTCTAAGGTTCTAGCATCTATTTAGAATCTTACTTAATAGTTTTAGCACCCAAAAGCGTCGCGTGTGTTATCGGCGGCTGTATATAAACTATATGTAAACGCTTTTAAGAAATACATTTTTAGTACCTCGTTCCGAATTATTTTTACCCCGTCTCCTAAACTACAAAAAAATTTATAAATTTTTCTTTGCGTGAAAATATTTGATGATTTTCTTCCCAGTTTTCTTTGATCTTTGACATTTTCCATCAACTGTGTTTTTCTCGTTTTTGGAACAATTTTTTTGAGCAACAACTAGAAATGTTTTGATGGAAAATCCCAAAATCATTGAAAGATCAAAGCAGAAATTGGAAAAATTTTCCGCATGTAAAAACAATCTATCAATATTTTTTAGTTTAAGACGAGGGTCAAACTAAAAATAATTTGGAATCCGGAACACTAAAAATTAGTAAAGAAGCTTAATTCCTTTTAAACCTTACGTGCCTGTGTGCGTCGCATCAACGTACATCTTTACTTAATGCTAACACGTTTAATATAAAAATAATATAGGCATATAGTCGATTTATAATAATCTGCGGTAGCAAACCGAAATCAATACGGTATGGCGGAACAGAGGGAGTAATAATTACAAAATTTGATGGAAAAATAAATAGAATTTTAATGTTGAAGATTGCAAATACGATGGGAAAATCAAGGCAAACACGAATTCGACGAATTGAATATAAATATCATCCAAGAACCTACTGATACTTGCAGCAACATGTCAGACGAATATAAATATTGGCATTTGTGTGCGGAATATGGAAATTTGCGCGATTGTACGAATGCATGTGCGATTGGTACCGGGGGCGAAGCAACAATTGAAAACCGGTAAGATATAAAGACGTGATTATTCCCCACAATTAATTAATTATGCATGTAATTGATTAGTCATTTTGAACATTAGATGTAATTTGATAGTGAATACTATCGCGCTCTAGATACATATAGCTTGTTTGTTAGAAAGCATCATATAACTCGCCCCTTTTTGCATTATTTTACGGTTTTCCACCTCACTTCCGATGTGGATTAGAAAACGGAAAACATAAAATTACTAAAGTGAGGCGCACGAAGTTTATCATACAGGAAGTCAAGGCATATTTTTCCGGACATTACTTTTGCTGTATATAAAAGACACCTTTTTGTAAATTAAATAAGTATAACGGGAATAAATTTGATAAATGATATTTTATCAAATAATCCATTGTATAGCGCGCTTTTTTTATTATGAATTTACATACGTAGAGGAAAAATGTACATCACTGTCTTTTTATGCTTTAATTGTTAACTTGAAATTAATTTCGTGCTCATGGTACAATAAATTTAAGATAATGACCCATTAATTGATGTCACTTTGTAACTTCTCAGAGCTAATATTTTATTGGACGCTGTTTTAAATTAGAAAAATATACACTAAAGTTAAAAAAAACTCCTGGCGCGATTAAAAATGTAATTTATCTTCAATTTTTATTAAATAATGTTAAATATTTTAATGTTTGTTACCATTTTTTAAATATATGGGTGTTCAACTTGAATATATAAGGACCAACTTTATATAAAACCATTTCAAGGAAATTTTCTTGTAAAAAGTTCCAAACTACTGTTGTGAAAACCATATTAAAGTTTAAAAAAAGCTGCTTACACAGATGCAAATTCCGTTTATTTTCAATGTTGATTAAACAATGTTAAATAATTAAATGCTTTATATTTTTTTAAATATCTTTTACATATAAGAACAGTAGATGTACAATTTAATTATTTAATGTCGGATTTTATATAAAATAAATTTATAGAAAATTTCTTGTGAAAAATTGGAAACTACTTTTCTTGAATTTAATTTAATTTAATGTTTCCTGATATTTTTTTAAACATCCTTAAAATATAAGAACAATAGAAGTACAATTTAAATATAAAGATCCAATTTTATATATCGCTAATTCACTGAAGATTTCTTGTGAAAATTAAAACTGCTTTTCTTGAAACTATTTTTTTTTTATTTAATGTTTCTTACAATGTTTTTAAATATTTTTTAAATATACCAACACTAGAAGTACAATTTATACATTTAATATCAAATTTCATATAAAACTAATTCATAGAAAATGTTTTGTGAGAAATTGAAAACTACTTTTCTTGAAACTAGGTTGTTAATTTAATGTTTCTTACCATTTTTTAAATAATTTATAAGTATTGTATAAGCACAGTAGGAGTTCAATTTACATATTTAACATGCAATTTTATATAAAAAAAACTAATTCGTGGAAAATTTCTTGTGAAAAATTGGAAACTACTTTTCTTAAAACTATTTTTTTAAATAAATTACAAAGCTTATACCTTCAGTAAATTTTGTGCAACCATTGCAAATGTATAGAAATTCTACACATAAGCTAGATAAATGACAATTTACGAATGAACGAAAAAGGACAAACTCAAACAAACATTAATATAAAAATAATACTTAAATGTATTAGATACATACCCATTTCTATGACATAATTACCTTTCCAGTAGTTGCAAAGATATACGGGTAGTTCCACTATATATGATATTTATCGACGACAAATGTTTGTAATTATAAATTATTCTAAAACAATTCACCAGAAACGAAACCACAGCCATATAAGACTTCTTATATAAGTACAATATGAAATTAAACTTTTTGCAGCCGTCTCTCTATCTCAACAAGCGTGGAAGTAGTAATAAAAAATAACGAAGCATTTTATCGTTGAAGATAATTTCACTTATTTATTTTAGTGTTAGTATAAATATTTTCAATTAAATCGCACTATATGCCATTTTTAAAATTAAGCTTTAATTTTATAATATTTGTAGATGATATAAAAAGGTAATAGGTGTAGTTCATATAATATATCCTTCTGATATTGAACTAGAAAAAATATATAATTCCTATTACAGTGATACCTTGATTAACAAACATTCTAGTTATTCAATTTTTTATCTTCAGCTCTTTTTTAATCCAGTTTACGAATCTGTATTCAGTCTGCATATAAAAAGTTTTATGTTAAATTTGTCGTCATCAACGTACTAGATGACATTTATACTCTCAAATTCGGTTAACGAACGTTTCAGTTAACAAAAATGATTATGGATTGAATTAAGTTCGCAAATCGAGGTACCTCTGCACATATAATTATTCTTTGATTTTTGATTTAATACGGTATATTATAGAAATTATAGTAAAGATATAACTACAAGTCACTTTGTATATGTATACTTTTTTTATAAAAATCTACAAGCGGAATTAAACAGAGAATTACTAGATAAATCTACTACTCCTAATAGGTAATTAATATATGTTATATGGTTATTAATTTACAAATATATAGCCATTTTCTCAGAATAATACATATTTGTTTAGTAGCTGTCTAAAAGTTAAACGTGTTGTCTTTCTCTTTATTTATATACATTGCGTTTCACTCAAAGATATAAATAGGAAATATAACCTATACTTTGTAGTGTTTCCTCGAGATATCTAAACGTTAAATTTTGGGATGGGAGTTTTTCTTTAAGTGTGGGAAAAAATTTTCGACGATTTTCTTCCAATTTTTCTTTAATCGTTTAGGCTTTTTCCATCAAATTCTTTATCAAATTTCATCATCACTGATTGAAATTATGAACAAACTACCTTCTTCTATGTCTTCAAATATTTGAAATAAAAATCTTTAAATCTTTTGAAGGAAAATGCCAAAAATCAAAGAAAAATCCAATAAGAAAATTGTGTAAAATTTCTTCCTACGCAAAGAAAAAATCCCCATTAAAAATTTAATTTTTAAGAATCTCGTGGAGAGCACAAAGCTGTAGTAGTTTAATGATCAATGTTTGTGATGACAATGGTATCAAAAAAATTTAATTTATTGCAAAATGATTATTGTATTTGAATCGAAATTAAACCCGCTAAAGATTTATTGATCCTCAATACGACTATCTTACCAATTAATATTTGAAGTATCAATTACCGTCTCACCCCACATTATGAAATGCTATCAATATGTTGTCTTACACTACATTTATACTAATCATGCATACCTATAAGAAACACAATTAGTTATACTATTTTCTATTGAAGCAAAGAAGCACTACATAGTTAAATAATCTGCGTTTGTGATAACAATATTATCAAATAAAAATAATTTATTGCAAAATGGTTATTGTATTTCCATAGAAATTAAACCCGCTAAAGATTTATTGATTCACAATACGACCATCTTAACAATTATTATTAGAAGTATCAATTACCGTCTCACCCCCCACAACATTATGAAATGCTATTGATGAACGTATAAAATGCGTGCGTGAGTTGTATTTCAGATGAGTTTAATCGATATGGATACAATGAGACAATTTGAATGTGGTATATGAATCATAAATCATAATCTAAACATTTTATGCATGGAAACAGACACTATGTCAAATGTGATACTCGTCTTTTTATTTTATATGCATGTATCACTCCTATATATTTATAAAATATAATTTTCCGAGACATTTTATATATTTTTGAATACTTTCATGATATTAAATGGAATAAAAGACAAAAAGTGTCCAACACTTAAAAAATTAAAATTATTTAAGCGGTAGAATTATATCTATTAGTTGTTGATAAAAATTAAAAAAATCTATTCACTTCAACCAACTTCTATAGTCAAACTCGAAAATTAGTTCTTAAATTTAATTGCCTAAAAAGGTGAAGTATTTTTTCGACTATTGCTTGAAATTTAGGGAATAATAGTAGCAAACAATGGACAATACTTTAATTAATCTATCCATTTAACTATTATGTTTTACAATAGAATCAGTTTTGAATACAAAAATGCATGTATCGCATATTCTTGATTTGATCAGCAAAAATAGCCCATCAAACGTTATATTGCTTTTTGAATACATTGAAAATTTATAGCCATAAAACCTCATGCGTTATAGCATATTACATTTTCATTTTCATTTTTTGCATGTAAAAACGACGAGTGGAACGAATTTGTTGATTCGCAAACCGTAGTTTCCGACTCCTGCTATAGACTGGAAAAAGGCTGCAATCTACTCGACACCAATGCTTTTAAATTTCTGCTTGGTAATAAAATAATCCACTTTAATAGTTGACAAAGGACTCGGACAATAAAAACTTTAGGACAATTCTATTCTGCGCTATTCTACAACAAATGTATTGTACTTACACGCATAGTACATTACATAACATAAAGACATTAAGGACATGGCGATGAAAGATGCCTTGATGGGTATACGCATTGTCAATATAGATTCCACAGTAACAATTGCTACACAAACATTACAATTAGTTAAATATTATAAAATATTTATATTTATTTCACAAATAAATTCGTATTATCATCTAATATTATAGCAGGGAATTGTGTTTCTGTTTGTTCTAATACAAAAAATTATAATAAAATGATTGTCTAGTTTATTCTACTTTTATATTTTAGGCTTTCATGGTAGTCGGGTTAAGTTATATTTTTCATTTTGCCTTTCTCTTATTTGTTATAGTTTTAATTTCTTAATTAAAGCTCAAATAGGTAATTAGATATAAATTTGACTACATCTTTTTAATAAACATAGTTGCTCTTTTAGTGCCAATGATTTTCGCACCTTAAAATTTTGATGTTGTTTATTGTTTTGACGAGAAATTTCAAAAATACAATGATTTAACTATAACATTCTCACTTTTACTTGAAGTAATATTAGTTTCTCAGGGATTATAAAATAATAAAAACTATTTATTGTCACTATTTTGTAACATTGGCACTATCAAAGTTCAATAAATGAAAATATGCTATGCAATGTACCAGAAAGATAATTTCACCACAAAACAGTAAACGTGATATCTAATCTAAAGATAAAGAATCAAAAACTTGATTATTGTTTTTTATGCACATAAAAACGTCCTTATACTATGAAAATATAACAAAGCAATTTAAATATAACAACATATAACGTTTTTAGTTTCTATGAGATGAAATGTATACATAATGAAAGCAAATTTATAAAATAATCAATAATAAATAGATGTTATTTACCTATATAATTTTAGGTCAATTTAAAAATAAATAAAAGCAGTGCACAAAAGTGAATATTATAATATTGTTTATCATTAAATTTATAATTTCGTATAAATGTTTCCTTTTTATTCTTTTCAAAAAAGAGTTAATAACATTCTCAATTTAAGTTATAATGTTTGTTAAAGAATTCGCTTCAACTTTGCTATAATTAATTCAATGGTTATCTTTCAGAAACACTTCATTTGCATTTTAAATAATAGTAGTAATATCTTTATCTTAAATTTAAAAAAAGAATTTAATGCTACTAATAATTTTGTAATTCCATATTATTCAATATTTATTTTAAGTAATAAAATAGTAAGCGTCGATTCGAGAAGCTTGAATAGATTTTTCGCTTTCCTCGTAACGCCTTATAATTTAAAGCAAAATAACACTATCGAGAGAAGAACAATAAAAACAAATTGGCTTTTATTCCTCTTATATATATATTATGTATTCCCATTGAAGACAAAGACAAAATATACTTTGAGAATGTGTTTAAACGAATCGAGTTTACACCTTTTGCGTTCGGGATCATTTTTTTATATATTATTTAGAATTACCATATAATATAGGAGATTCAGATTTTAATATAACACAGGAATGCTTACAATTTCGCGGAGTTAAATTCCTTACAGCAAATATCATCAAAAAATAGGCGTCATGAAATATGCAATTTGGAATTAATTAAAACTGGTTGTAAATTTAGAATTTGAAAAGTACATGCATGAAAACAAATTGTTTATTACTTACAAAATGCAAAACATATGTTTACGAGTTACGACTAAATACAAATAAAACATTAATTATATCGCATAGGAGTAGTTATATTGTTTAAATTTTATGCCACTTCGGCGAATTTCAACAAAAACATACATTCAAAGACATCTGCAGTAATTATTCCAACGAAATTAATGAAATGTGTTCAAACGACTTGCCTCAATTAATTAATTTAGCATGAACAAAAATTCGGCGAGATTTTATCGAGAATCAGATAATGAAGAATGATTAAAATTCATGTGTATTGAGAATCAATTAAATTTAAATGTTCCCCCAATTTGAATTCTAAATAGTCATAACCGTTTAAATTTGGATGTTTATTTTGTGGAAAGTATAAATTAAAGATTATTCGTAATTGCAGACTGCGCGGAAAATCAATTCCTCGTCGCTGACATTGAAAAGAATTGAATTAGTTTGTGAAAATTTTAAACTAAGCATTAATCTTTTTTTTTTAAATTACGTCGGTTTTATAATGTAAATGAACCTATCCGAAATGTAAATTTCCCTTTGTGTGTATTGTTGGAAACATACATAAACATCATGTAGATAATTCATCAAAAAAGCTACATATTTTTATAACATCTATGCTATGTATTGTACTATTATGCATACATAACAAATTGAATTTCTTAGAATGTTCAGTCCAAACGCTACCGTCGTCAGTTATACCTACATTGTTTCTCACTGAATCTTTTTGCAGAAAAATTGGTTTATCGAAACGGTGCATGTGGCAAGGTGACTTGAAAGCTGGCAATAATACAACACCTATATACTCGACTTGTACGCCGGACATTAGTACATGTCCAGATGGAATTTGTGATTCACTCGAACAAATGTACTATAAAATATGCCCGCAGGATTGCTCAGGTAAGCCATTAAATAATTTATATTATGTTTCTATAATTGCATCAACATCGTTGTGAAAATATTTAAGAGACTATAGATAAAACAATTGAACCAAAAAAATTATTAATATATGCTTGAAGAAAATCATAAAAGTGTGATTAAGTAAGATAATTATTAATTAAATAGTAAATAAAATTTCAGTTTATGTATTTCTTCTTAACGAATTGCATTAGAAATTAAAATAAATAAGTAATTTTTATATAATTAAAGTTAACAACGACGAAACAGGTCTAAGCTTAAATTAAACAATACGTGGGTGGTTTGATAAGTCCGTGCAATTTTTTAAAACGGTACAGCCTTTACACTTATTGAATTTATTTTTCACTAGATACATCTTTTGGAGGGACGCACACAAAATTTCATGTATATTTGTTCATTAGTTAATGTTTGCGATTCGATTGAATGGGGAAAAACATATTTCCCTTCTTTAGTGCGGATTCATCTCTGCCAACCCATTATTTCAATTGATCTTTCATTTTCTTCGTGTTTTGATGTATCCATGTTTAATCTAGAATCATGAAACGACACCTTCTATCCACTAGATTGCATCAAAATAATTCTAAAGTTGCAGCCATACATGTCACACAGTTTCGAATTTGCTGAATTTTTTAGCTATCGCGGCACCCTTTCTTTTAACAGCTTCTTGATCTGGAAATGATGGTTCAAAAATCAAAATGTTCTGCGCCCGCTCAGTTGAGATGCTCACAGTACTAACAATTCACGCACTAGGCGACTAGGACGGTCAACATCATTTGTGCTCATTTGATCACAACAAAACTTTTAAAACCACTTATATATGGTTCATATTGATGGTCAAGTTTTACCAAAATGTTTTACGAGTTAATTTTTAGTTTCGTTTGCCAATTTGCCATTTACAAATAGCATTTTATTAACTCTCTAAACCTATGATCATCCATTTTCACAAAAATTACAGGTTTTTCGTGATTCAATTCAATGCTAAACAAAAATTAATAAACAAATATGCATGAAATTTTATGTGCGTTTTGATAAAAGTTGCCCCATTTTTTACGTAGATCGGGATTCTGAACAAAAAAATTGAAAAAAACAAAGCTGATAATAATAATAATAACAATGAAGCTAGGATCATGAAAAAATGAATAGTACCATTGGCTTTCCCCATTCATTTTAAACAACTTTTTCTGTTATTCGCCTGTCTCAAGTTAAATGGACCACTATACTTCGCAGGGTTGTTAGTTATCTCAAAAATCTAAAACTGGGTACCCAAAAGTTACATACAAATATGACTTGTATATGCTCAGACAAATCTGGATTGCACATATTTAGACTATTATAAGAATTTCACTAATTTGCAACATTCTATATACATAGTTGTCAATAAACGGCCAACGATACATTGAAGTAAAGCTGGGATGGTCTTATTACCGTACTATCAGTTACGTAACAATACATTAGCACGATTATTAGAAAAGAAATTAATATGCATCTAACTAGAAATATAGTCACATATTTATTGTTAAATTTCGAGAAAAACTAACTCATTATAATACTGCCATTATTCTTATTATACTACGAGATATTATTGTACAAAATATAATTGAAACTGTCGTACTACATATATAAGATTTTAAGCCAGCCTATAATTAGATCATGTCCTCTACAATATATGTTATTTTAATTTTAAAACTCAAAATTACATTAAACTATAAAAACTCATATTTTTATTTTTATTTTTTCATATAATTTAAATAAATTGCTAGTTATAAATAACAAAAAATATAAAAAGCGTGTTACTTATATCATGTTAGTGTAAAGTAAAGCCTTTAATATACCTACTTGTAATTATGCGGATTTAGATTTTAGTATTGCACATGGAATACGCACAATACAACTAGTACAGTTTCGAGAGCAAATAATCCCTTTCCTAGATAATGTGGGTTTACAGTATAAGATCATCGCTTTTAGAAATGTTATCGTTGCAGTTTTGCAAGCGTATCGCGCTCACATACTTATTGCAACAACAATTTACAATATATAGCTATATAATAGTCAGTGCACCGATAAAATTAATTAGAACACATTCACATAAAGTATACAAACAAAATTTCAAAACATATTTCTAAGTAATTATTCTTTATAAATATTTAACATGGATCATTTGTATTCGCCTACATAAGTAAGAATAATTTGAAACTGCAATTGCATACTACATGTAAACATATCATATACAGTGTGTTCAGTAAGTTCGGAAACACCCTTTTATTTTAAAAACGATGGTTTAAGTAAAAATTCTAAACACGTAGGTCGATATTATTTTTTAAAACGCATCAGATGGTGATATGCACTTTGTACTTGAAAGTGTCCATCATGGTCTGCCGATGGTCAACTTTGTTTTTTTAAATGGAACCCCCCATT
>JARJDW010010527.1:0-20975 GCA_030264715.1 Adinopsis sp. GC000173
CTTCGTGTAAAGTCATATTCTTAATTAAAGATATTTAATTTATTACAATGAATGTGC
Organism: Adinopsis sp. GC000173; assembly: GCA_030264715.1. NCBI lineage: Eukaryota > Metazoa > Arthropoda > Insecta > Coleoptera > Staphylinidae > Adinopsis > Adinopsis sp. GC000173. The sequence goes on from JARJDW010010527.1 coordinate 58, forward strand.
GTGAAGGATGGAATGCATACATAAAATATGTTACTAGCTGTGTGCCTCTTTGACAGTATGGTTTTTGACCTCCTATATTGCTATAAGTATGAATATAGATAGATAGGCACTTACTAATTAGGTAAGGGATGTTGTTATCAAATATGACAGACAAAAATTGTATTATTCATTGTATAATTTAAATATTTTATAAATAAATTAGTTTTAAATAATTAGGTTTATTATTTTGCAGACAATCTGCACTAGGTCTGGTGATCTAAGGGTTGCGTACGATGGATGCTATTCACAGAGCTCGCAATTGAATATGTTCAATGATTAAAATAATGCAATTTTGTACATAAAACCTTTATCGATAATATTTAGGGACTCAAATGATCTCTTGCACCCAAACCCTTTTATTAAGACGGCCTGCGATGATTAAGCACATTCCAAAATAAGACAGCCATATTATATTTATAGCACACAAATTACTAATTAAAGCGAAGTGAATTAATCATTTTCGTAAACAATATGATATATTTACTAGACAAATTTTTTTAATCAAATTTATCGTTGCATAAAGTATCATTATTATGCAATCATCTAAGCGCTCGAATTTGTGCAATTTATTCCAAAATTTATTAAACGCTAACCGTTTCACTTTTCGGTACGAAATAAGAGCATAACAAATGAAGTGAAATTATTTAAACTTGGTAGCACTTTCAAATTTTATTACAAATATAACAAATAATGTTTATTGCACAATTATGAATCATCAGCGCGCAGGAAAACTTTGTCTTAATGAAAATTTATGTGGCGTTGAAAAAAAGTTCGCGGCTCCTCGCGTCCTTTATTCACTCGGTTTTTTTACGTTTGCTTATTTTCATAATTCGCATATGACTTGGCTTTCTAACGCATTATACAAATTAAAATCAAATTATTACCCAAAAAAATTAAATTAATATGCTTTATGAGTTTTGATATGTTTAATATGAATTTATACAAATTGCGAGTTAAAATTAATACGGTTAAGCATGCGTGCTATGCAATTAGTGAGCATGCAATACAAAAATAAATACGTACATAAATTACTGTTTCACTGAATAAATAATATCTCAATTTAGATTGATTGTAAACTAGATCGCGATTGTTATCTAGAGTGTACGTTACAATACAAATATTATAATATGATCTAATCGAAAATGCATTTATTTTATATTAGGTTCTTCCATAACATACTATTAGAAAGCACTTCTGGATATTATTGAAAATGCCCTTAGAGTTATCAAATTTGCATACAAAGTTTTCGCAAACTACTTGGTATGTCTACATGTATGATGCATTTATGCATAAGAACTAAACTAAACCCGATTCTTCTCAAAATGAAACGATTGCTTCGCAATTTTATTTTCACCAATATACATCTACTAATTGAGTAATTACAATGGTGTGTGAGATGTTTGTGCATCGCTGCCACGCCACGTAACGTATTCGCAGCAGCAATACTACTACACGTTGTGCTCGTTTGTATACTCGCCGCCAACTTGCTTGCTTGTCGTAGTATAATTTATAAAACATTTGCCACAAAGATTATGGATTGGGCTAAGTGACACTTTCCATTTTACAATAATAACTTTTCGCAAAGTTTGTAGTTATTTCAAAAATTATATATTGTGTGACAAAGAATGAATTATAAAGCTTTTATTCAAATTCGCCGGGCGTGCTTAAATAAAATGCTAAAAAGATGTATAAATTATGCGTTTCCCTCAAAGACTCCAACTTTAAATTATTCCGTTTTGCTGTGACAAAAGACACTTTTTCTAATAATTATAATTTAATTAATAATGTTTCCGTTGCAAGTTTGAACTTTAAACTTAACGCATAAAAATGCTTCCATTTTTATTATTTCTGCAATAATATCGTTTACCTTCTTTTGTATAGCGTGTGCGCGAAAATAAAAAATCTTTTTAACATGATGCAGATTGGTAGGTTTTTCTTAATTGACTTACTATCATCATACATAGCTACTATGTACATAAAGTGTGGCATAGAGAAGTCGACACTTTTAATTATGCACTCGCTATTTACTGAGAGAACCCGTAGCCAAGGACTGAACTTCGTATAGCAGTTAGTTAATTGATGTCACTTTGCATATTTTATAAAGTTATGGGTTATAATAAAATAGTTAAGTAAAGTTATTCAGATTGCTCAATGGTATATACATACATACAAACATACATATAATTATATTTTTCGTAGCAATAACAAATATGTTTATTTACGAAACAACTTCAAGTATTCTAATTCCCAGAGGAATTTTAGCCAATATCCAATTTACGATGGTAAAACATTTAAAATTTCATTATATTGTTTACGGACGCATAGATCAATAAAAATGTTGTAAAATGCTGCTTCATTTTTAACCAAAGTACCATAATAAGATAACAATTGCATATAAACTAAATTCATCATTTATTAGAGCAAAAATGGATAAATTTGCAAAATATAGGTAGTATCAAAATGATGTTTGACTAAATAATAAAAAATCTTAATTCTTAACTAGTCAATTTAAAGTTATAAATTTAAAATGAAAGATTTTAAACAATGCCTAACAAAAAAAATTCTCTTATGAAAATGGCATAACGTTATTTAATTTTAAGGTAGGTGGTAGGTGATTAATTTGTCTTACTATAAATAATCTTTATAACATTTTCAGCAGCTTTTCTAAAAACGGCCTAGCAGAAATTGGTCAAAAAACAGGCGTCAAATTAAATTTAATTGTAAAATCAGTAAAATGTATTATCTACTAACAAAATATATATGAATAGTTGTATAGAATTTTGAAACAATGCATCACATATTTTCAAAGATATTTGAAAAAAAAACATACAATCACGGAAATGTAAAATATCGGAATAGAAAAACTGTTTTCATTGTTTGCAGATGCACAGAACAATAAAATTGAGGTAAAATACAAGTTAATTGTTAATCGAAACAGATAAACAATGACGTTTGTTAATAATTGCATTTAAACTTTTCACATAAAAACCTATATTTGTCTTTTATTTTCGCAAAAAAATAAAATCGCAAAATATTGCTTAAAATTGCTAAATTGCTAAAATTCTAAATGATCTTTATTATTTTATCTTTATTTGTACAAATTGTTTTAATGTCGAAATAGTAATAAAACAAAGGATATAAATTGTGCACTAAATAACCAATTTAATGTTGTAAATCCATACATATAAAAATAGTATAAATGATGATATCTAAAAAATTGCAAATAACGTTAATAAGTAGGAAGTATTTAACACAATAACAGATTAAAAAAAAACGCTCTTGACTAAATTGATAAAACAGGCATAACATTTCAATGTGCAAATATTTTTGTTCCTTAAAGGAAATTATAAATAATTCTTATAATATTAACCTTAGTTTTTTGAGATTGGTCAGTATAGAATATTTAAGACGGCTGCAGGGGTAAGAAAGTCAAATACAAGACGCGTTTAAAAATATTTTTAGACAAATTTACAAATTTTCCATTTCTCCACACAAATTTAAGATTAAATAACTGCATGTCTAATATAATATATACTTAATGCATTTAAAATGATAAGTAATTTACAAAAGTTTCCAGCACTGTTTACCTATTATCACTTTTGAATTTTTAATTTTGTATTTTATAATAATTTTTTTTCTTTATATGTTCCTAAATAACTTTACTGACATTTTTTTATTATTTTCGGTCTTCCTATTATTATGTATATTTGTGGCAAAAATTTTATTACGGGTGATTACGTGATAATCCAGTGTTATTTGCAAGAGATCCGTTACGGCCGCCTGGGATCTTTTAGTACACTAATATTTGTCGTATACATTCTGCTGCAAATCTTGAACATCTGTTTATAAATATGGTATAGTGTACTCAATAGAAATATATAAAGAATAGTTAGAAGGTAATACAAAATCAAGAATTAAAAAGTGATAGCGTACTTAATAGACTTCGCATTCAAAAGAAAAAAAGTGAATTTATTTACCTAACAACCAATATTTAATTCTATAAAAGAATAAAAGTAATGGAAATTTATGCAAAATGCATTGAGCATGTCTACATATATAATTTGTAAAAAAAGTAGTTTTAAATTCGTCTTGTATTGTCTCTCTTACCTCTTTACTAACAACTTATGGTGTTTGAGTACTTGCAAGGGATTCCCTACGGTCGCCTTAGATCTTTGAGTGCACTATTTCTATCGTCAAAGAAATTTGACAAAACAAACGCAATGTACACGAATGTATGCGTCGTAAAAAATTTTCGTATTCTTTGTAATTGCCGAGATCAATAAAATTGAGGTAAGTATTGAGTAAAGTTTGCCAGTAATTGAATTTAAAATGTTCACTTACCTATAGATTACATTAATAATTTATTGCAGCCAAAAAAAAACAAGAGCTTAAAAAACGATCAAATCACAAAACGTTGCATTATTTTTATTGTGGTAGATGGAAATTGTTAAAATTTTGAGCGGTTTTTATCCTATAAGACGACTTATACAATAGCAATTTAATGTTGAAATAATGTGAAGCTAAATGATAAAAATTGGTAAAAACTTAATACTTAAATAAACAATTTAATGTTCTAAATCTGAAATAAAACGTTCCACATTAACAAAAATACAATCATTATTTTGTGTAATTTTCAATAATGACAAGCGAAACACAGAATGACAAGTCGTGATTGAATTAAACCGAGGCTGAACAAAGTCACTTACATACTTTTGCTCTTGCAATAAGCAAACGTTAAATTTTATTATTAGAGTGTAAATGCATTCATGTTTTATGTTCTTAGAAAACGTAAATAATCTCTAAAAATAATTAAATATTTATTTAATTGGAGCCAAGTTTGTTTTGTTGCCCAATAATAAATATTGATAGATAATTTAGAGTTTACTGCAACCATTTATTTGAATGTTACATGTCGCTGTAATTGACTTTAATTCGTTATTGATGCAAATCCAAATTGCGTTTATTGAAATAATAACAGTCTTTTTTAGAATTAGCACATCATTATTTTTATATGCTAATTTTATTGTTTTAACAACGTGTGTATGAATTATTTATTGGGAGATGAATAGGCTGTTCGTTAATTTGCTCTGCTCACAAAATTTATTACTTACACTAGTTTTATAAACATAATATATCGCTCGGTTTGGCGTTGCAAACAGAATCTCAGAAATTATCAATTAGGAATAAATATTTAACCTATGATTTGTACAAATTAAGTTAATTAGTGTGTGCTAGCGATAAAAATTAGTAAAACTCTGTTATAAATTGCGATAAATATTGATTCAGAAATTTGCAATGCAAACAGGTCAAAGACAATTAAATTCTTTTCTAATCAGGATGCTGTTTGCGGTGCATTGTAGCTACAAAAGAAATATATGCTTGTTTAGAAAGTGATTATTTAATTTTTGTGTAATGTCACTGCAATTTCAAGGTTAATGCATTACCAAACATTTCTAAACTACTAAATGAAATAAATATAAACACATAAATCGTTTTTTTTTCATTTGTCACATAAAAAGTGCAATTGTTTTATTATATGTACCCATGTGTACGATAATTACATAAAAAGTGGTGATGTAAAGTGTGTGAGAGAGTTGTTTTATATAGGTAGAACCAGCAAGTTTGGCACAGTCGAATCGGAAACGTCGAGTGCGGTGAAAACACAAAACTTTAAATTCGTCACAATGTTAACGCCGATACAAAAGTGGTATTCGGAGCGTAGCATTTTCATAACGGGCGGTACGGGATTTATGGGCAAAGTTTTGGTGGAGAAAATTCTCAGAGATTTACCAACTATTAAAAGCGTTTACCTCCTAATACGCGCGAAACGTGGAAGAAGCGCCGAACAGCGATGGAAAACCATCACACAACTTCCGGCGAGTTTATAAATTCTCTCTTTTTTGTTCAGCGCTAATGTAACATGAAAACGTATTTAGGTGTTTGATAGATTGCGCCAGGTGAATCCTCAAGCGCTAGATAAAGTTGTTACTGTTGAGGGCAACTTAAGCGAGGCAAACTTGGGATTATCAGACGAGATGAAACAGAGACTGTTCGATCAAGTTTCGATAGTTTTTCACATGGGTGCATCGTTGCGTTTGGAAGCTGGTGTCAAGGATGCGTTGCTTGCCAATACGCTCGGAACAAAATATTTGCTAGACTTGTGCACAAATTTTAAAAAGCTAGACGTAAATATGAATTAATTAATCAAATCTCGCACACACAACTAAGTGAAACATTTGTATGCAGAGTTTTACTCATTTATCAACAGCGTTTTGTCATTGCGATGTCGATAAATTAGAGGAAAAGTTATACGAACCGAAACAAAACGTCCATGAAGTCATTAAATACATACAACATGAAAGTGATTCAGCGTTGGAAAGGAAAAAAAAGGAGTAAGTTTGAAACAATTAATCAAATGCGTTTAAAAAAAATTATACACATACAATATCATTGTTTAGAATTATTGCCCCGCATCCAAATTCGTACACGTTCACGAAGCGTTTAACCGAGGGGTTGTTGTTTGATTATGAATCTAAATTTCCAATTTTGGTTGCACGTCCGTCGATAGTGATACCGGCTATCAAAGAACCGACACCCGGGTGGGTGGATTCGCTAAACGGTCCAATTGGCGTAACGGCAGCAGCTGGCAAAGGAGTGTTAAGATCGATGCTGTGTAATCGGGACTATAATGCCGAAGTGATTCCAGTCGATGTCGCCATCAATTGCTTGATATTTCTCACCCAGCGTCGCGGCATTGAAAAGTATTTCGATGTAAAATAATTTCCATTAGAGCGTAAAATACACACGAATCGAATTTTTAGGAGGCAGAACGCGTTGGTCTATAATATAAACGTCCCGCGAGAGTCGCTTGACATAACGTGGGGCGAAATTATAGAGCGCTCGAGAAAAATAAACGCTGATTATCCGTTCGAATGGATGTTGTGGTATCCGGATGGCGAGATGCGCACGAACAAATTAATTCATTGGCTTGTTGTGATTTTATTTCAATGGATCCCGGCGATCCTGCTCGATATGATCTTCTTCCTCGTCGGTCGGGAACGATTGTGAGTAATATTATTGAGCAAAACACTTGAGCGAACGTAAAATAAAATCAACTTTTTAGTATGATTCGCGTTCAAAAGAAAATTTTAGTTGGATTAGACGTCTTGCAGTATTTTACAACGAGGCAATGGGATTTTGATACAACAAAGCTGCTCCATGCAATAAAATATGGAATGTCGGAGGAAGATCGCGAAATTTTTTATACGACCAATGCGCAATTTACAATTGACGGGTTTCTGGTGCACTCGGCGCTCGGTGTCAAAAAATTTATCTTCAAGGAAAATCTCGCTAACATACCATGGTTAAAAGTGCATTATAGAATGTAAGTTTCAGCTACATTTTCCCCATACTTTTTCATTTAGCTAAATGTTTTTGCAGACTTTTTCTACTGCATCACGCTATCAAATACTACATTCTCTATTTGATCGCATGGAGCGTGTTAAATTTATTTGGTCTTAGCTACCTACTGCAGTATAAATATTGGTTGGTTAAAGCTTGAATTTTAAGTACGTACTGGAGCTGGTGATAATACTGTGTAACGTTATTTAGCATTGATTTGCCTATTATTGATAAATATACGTGCAGGTTAATTATGTGTGTGCTTCTGGTTAATGATAGCTTTGAGCAAGTTTCAGCAATTGAAATCCGCCTTTACTAAACGAGTCGCAATAATCATTCCTAATCAATTAATATTTGTATAAAAATATTGAAATAGAAAGTAAATGAATGATGGGACCTTCAAACTTTACATAGACTCAACAAAAACTGTTCTGGTTAATGTTTCAAATTGGCTTACTTTCGGCGTGCACTAGCATGAGTATGAGCGGAACATCAAAAATTAATTACATGCTCGGTATTTGGGTCAAGTTTAAGTCACACCATATCGATTGTCGCTATAAATCTGATTCATATATGTATGTTTTTGAAGTGCAATTAGTAAAAGTGACAAATGATTTACGATTTTTTAATACCTTGTAATAACGAAAATAATACGCTCTCCTAAATTATTATTTATATACGGATTAGATTGATTACATATCACAACACATACGAGTGTAAAGAAATTTTAAATTCAAATTTGGCTCGGAAAATTACAATACTTTTTCCACACTGAAATATAAGATTAATTAAACTAATAAAAAGGTCTAACGCTGCATGAAATTTGACTAAGTATTTAGTTTCATTAACAAGATTATAACGAGATGGAAAAACCCTCTAATGAACTAAAAAGCTAAAAAAAACCTGTTTGCTAATTGATTCTGCTATACAATAAAAACTAATGATCTAATTAACTGTTAAGCAAGCTTGTTTAATTTTATAATTTTCACATAAATGGACGCTTTGATATCGCTGATCAAATGTTAAAGTGACGCTTTTCCTCGCACGCCCGCTGTGTTTTCAAGATAAAGTGTTGAATCGATTGCGAATTTAAATAAAATATGGAAAATGTATTGTTTGGGAGGACAGAAATTGCAGTAGAATCTTAATTAAATGTGGAATAGCAGCCCGAACCGCAAACTCTTCACTTACTAGTGTAATTTGTCTCCAGATATTTGCGGTTTATAAACTTGCTGTCATCGGCACATTTGGTAATCAAGATTTGGTGAAGAAACAATCAATCTTATTATTGATGGCACATTGTACTTGAGGAACGCGTGTACTAACAAGCCAAAAACCTCATTATTATACATTTATAAATAACTAGATAACGACTGCTATATAAAATAAATGTTTAATTTAAGAAATTTATTCATTTCCCACAAAGCTTGTCTGAAATATTTATATTGGCACTCTTTTCATTTTTTCATCACATGTGAACTTTTGAACACATGAATCTTCGTTAAACGGACCAAAAGGGTGATAGCCATGATTCACATCTGATAATAAGATTAAGAGTGTGATTTAAAGTGTAGTAAAAAATATATTAAGAAAAAAATGCGAAACGTTGCTAAATTGACAATATTTATTTAAAATTTCAGGGATGAATTTAATTGGAATCTCAATGATATATTCAGTAATTATTGAACAAAAAGCTGTAAATTTAGAAATTAAATTGTAGGAAAACGGTTATTGCTTTAAGGCCCTCGAAGGCGTACTAATCTTAGACCCTCATTTAAGTACAATCGTCTCTAGATAGAAAAATACAATATAGCAATACATATTTCCTAGCATTATCATTTTATATAAACTACAATTTATTTAAGTGCAGCAAACATAAAAACCCAATTTTCCCGGCCCATATTTTTACTTGTGTACAAAAGCGCAAAATAAATTTTTCCGAATTATCTTACAACAATAAATAGGGAATTGGTGTATATGTATGTACTCGTATGTGCGCCGCCCAACAAAAATACTAAAACGTATTGTCTTATGATGAATGGCAACCATTAGCAAGAAATCATCGATAATGCCGGGCTATTATTCAATGAATTGAAAATTTATACACGCACACAATAGGTAGGTACAACAGATAATTTACAAGCTGTGAATAGATTAAGACATTGCGATGGCTTCTCGCCGTCTCCCATTCGCTTGTAATCTTTCAAACATTACAAGACAGTTTCAATTTAAGCCCACTTGTACTTTTCGTGTCACACAGTCACTTACATAAATAAAATAAACGCGGATGTATGTGCACCTACTATACGTTGGTGTGTAACAAAAACAAAACAAAATTAATATTTTGCAGTGTGCGTTCAGTAAATGTATTACATGCCATAACATTTATTGACTAATTAGCGAAAAAGCGTATTAAAAACAATATTAGATAATAATGACACTGTGTCTATTGCAAAATGTGATAAACCTAATTCGCTGATGTTGAATCCAAAAGTTTTAAACATTAAAGGTAAATCGCGTTTTTGAGACACTGCGATTCAATAATTTTGAACACAATTAAGATGATGTTTTTCTTGCACCCGGTTTAACATAGTAACTGTTCCAAGAAATGTTTATTCAAAATCTTAATATCAAACTCACATAATTACTATTTTTATCACTTTGGACTATCCGTAGAATTTAAATTCCAGAAAATCGATTAGATACTCAGCAAATAGAAATTATTTAAAATGCATTGATTAGTCAATTTTTAATGAAATTGATTATGTTAGATGTACTCACGTGGTGAACCAGAATAGAGAAAAAAATAAAACGCTTGATTAGTTCACAAGCAAAATTCGTTAAAAAGTGGTAGTAGTAGTTAATAATTAATATATTTCGATAGTAACAGTTTTAATTTTTTCTAATTATTAGTCAATTTTTCATCGATTTTGTTGTGAAAAATACAGATATATTAATGTAATGAAAAGAGGTAGATATTCTTTAGGATAAAATTTTGTATAGGTAATTCTAAAGTATTGTACAGTAGATTATAACATCAAATAATTATAGCAATTTGAATAAAATTGCAAATATAAAACAATTTTTTAAGTAATTTCTATTTATTGTGTATTTGGCTCCACTAAAATTCTTCAAATATTAAAAAAAATGTTACTATATTTATAACTTTTGACGATCCTTAGAATTTTCAAGAAGATTATAACGTGGAAAAATAATAGCAATTTGAGAATGAAACTAAAACTTTAAAACAATTTTTTAAACAATTTCTTTTTATTATATATTTGATGGATTTTCTTCGAACGAAATTCATCAAATATTAAAAAATACCATTTTCGTGTGGCATAAAAAATTCATACGATTTAAGCATACCTAATGTTATTCAAAACAAATATTTGTTTGAAATAATCAAACGCATTAAAGTATAAGAAATATTAAAAATTTAAAAGGACCTACATAAAAAAGTAGGAAGCAAATTATTTATGGCGACCCCATTTATATTTTTGCAATTTAATGTTTAGATTTATATAAATTAGATAACATAATTGGAATTGATTGTAACATTTATAAGGTATTTATTCAATTTGCTGTTATTATATTTATAATAATTATTTAAAGGACCATATTCTGCAGGTTTTGGATGCACATCAGTGTATCTACAACATGTTTTTGTTGTCTGTTAGATATTTGCCAATCGACGAATTGCGTTATTAAACTAGGAATGTTTGCATACATACACTGTTAGACAAACATTTCAAACCGAAACATTTGCTAATTAAATTTACCTGTTATGAATTTGCAAGTATAGCGCCTACTTATTCGTAGCAATATTTATCTTTTAATTCTAATACAAAATGATTATTGATGAACTTTCGGGCTGGCATATTAAACCCACAGGTGTTTATTAGGAATTAATCAATTATTATGAATTTCCTCGCTGAAAATACGTATGATAAATAGGGTACTTTTTCATGTTTATATATTTATGATGTATTTACGGTACACAAAAGCAACGGCACTGTTTAGATAATGATTAATTACCGGAGACGGTTGGCTCATCTGCGAAGATAAGTCATACTTAAACATTGATTTAGTTCCAACTCTAGAGCATGTGCTCGGCCGGTAGGAAAATCATTGCAAGTCATTTTTTAGTTATATAAGTAGCTGGTAGGCATATGTTAGGTATATCTACGTTTAGCAATTTTTTTTATCTACACGAGCACTTTGTAGAATGTAACTTCAACAACAAACATGTAATTACAAATACGTTTGTAAAATAAAAAAAGTTTAATAGGTTTTGAAATTAAATCATTTTTAAATTATAAAGCTTTTGTTGCAATTTATATAAAACGCTTTCTTCTGAATTCCAAATAAAATGAATAATCGACTTCTTCTCGAGTGAAAATTGAGTTAATTGAAAAGGCTGGCTTCTTGTACATATGCCTTGGCGTTTTGCCCTTAACCTCTTTTTTTCTGCATTTGAGAGAAAAACGGTTCGTTTAATTTATTAAATTGTACATTATATTTGTACATAAATATCATGCAAAATAAATAAAGATTGTTTGTGTGATTAAAACATGGTCGGCGCGTTAAAAATACCTAAATCAACAGAAATATAAATATATGTTTTTGTTTACGCGAGTTATTGTAAGATTGTTCGATTTTAAGGGCCAGTATGATTTAAGAGAAATAGACCTTTTCGCCTACGCTTCATGTTAGAGCGGTATTTTATGTGTGTTGAAGTAAAAAATATTTTTCATAATAGTCGCTCAAAAAAAAATGTTCCAATAATAGATATGTACAATAGTATCGCTAAATATTTTATCTACAACCTTTTTCTAGCCTCCAGATATTTCTTGAACTTGAGTTCAGCTATAAATAATAATATACATAAAACTGATTGAAATCAGAAAATTAATTGCATTGTTTTTGTACTAAAAATAATATATTGTATAACCAGCTCTGAGAAAAGGTTAGTTATACCTCACCTAAGCAAATAAAATATGATGAATGTAACAAATAAGAAAATTTTGTTCACAATATTGCTGGTTGATGCTGATTTTGATAACTGTTAGGAGTATTTTATTTTACAACATGCCCGCTAGATTAAACACGGTACAATGCAAATAAACACATTGTATAATAATTTAAAATGTGAAGTCATTTGAGCGAAACGCACATGATAAACTTTTTACCCAATGTTGCCAATATTTAACTACAAATTTGCATATAATCCACAAGCCTCGAAATTACCCTACTCATGCTACGAAAGCTGACATTTGTGTTGTTGTAGTAAATGTAGCAATAATCATTCCACTAACTACATAGTCGTCGAGTTGACTAGTTCACTGGTATTGTAATCTTTATTGCAAGGCATAGATCTTAATACTCCTTTGCCAACAGTCGATAACAATCCCATTGGACCTTAACGAATCAGTCCAACCAGGTGTAGATTCCTACCACCGATTGACTTGATTGGGAAATATTCAACCACCTAATCTTTAACTAACCATTCCGATTATCTCTTTGTAGGCAGCGAAAGCATTCTGCTTTGTCACATAAAAGTGTATATATTTACGGCTTAAGCTCGACGTAAATGTTTGTTGTGATAGTGACTTACTTTTGCTTCCAGCTTTCAATACTTTATCATTCTCGCCACATATTTTATGATGTCACAAGTTTATACAATTTTTTCTTTATAAATCTATATTATATATAGTTCTAAAACAGCATTAGGTTGATTTACAATTATCCAAAGACTTTTTAAATTATAATAAGCATTTACGAAAATTAACCGCATCGATATCTATCGCTTACCGCGCGGTAATCAACTGGTTTTTCGCTTCATGGCTCCGATCCAATAATTTCCAAACGCGTTTGGGCCGTAGAAATTGTAACATAAGCTAAAAATTTGAAATATTAGAATTAGGCAATTCTGAGTACTGCCAAATAGTTACTGAGGGACAACCTGTCAATATTTTATTTGATATTAAATAAAGAATAGCTCTTATGTTAAGCTTATATTTATTAAGGCCACAATATATTTAATGAAATATAACGACATATTGAATATTTTATATTAAAAAATTGTCTCTCAGTAGTTAAAATGACGATGATGATGGGAAAGTCAGTACACAAGTCGTAAACCGGATTGATGCACCGGATTCATTCGATGCAATATTCAAGCGTAGTAAACATACACCACCTACGTTTACTGCGCTTACAGTTACAAAGTTAATATTTGTAAACGCCAAATATACCTATCTACATTTTTGAAAATTTTGATTCTCGATTCATGGATATACTATGTCTACCATATTCGAACTCGATCGACGAAAAATTGACTATTCGGGAATGGTAAAACGCCCAAACAGGAATCAGACCCCTGAATTAAATACCTGGCAGTGCAGTCAGAAACATTTACTCTTCAAAGTGTTGATCTGTTTTGTCGTACAGGTTTGGGTTGTAGAAGGGAAACCTATACTTTTCAGTATTATGAAATTTAAAGGGATTTTAATTTTCCGCGTCACAAACCGAGTCAATTTAAAGGTGTGAATTCACAATTCATAAATCTGCTCATTTTTGTTTGATTTTCCATAATTCTATTCAAAGAAAAAAAATAATTGAGATTTTAAAATTCTGTAACTTTTTATCTCTTTTAAGAGTGATGGAACATAATATATCAAAGAACCTTTTAGAATCTACACGATAAATCTGACCAAACTATATAAATGTGAATTCAAAATTCATTTCAATAATTTTGATCCAAAGAAATAAAAATATTAAGATTAGAAGATGTAACTTTTATCTCTTCTTGATATGATAGAATATAATATATTGAACGTAAACATTTTTAATACGTCTTTGATCATCCATGACAAAAAGAATAATTTTAGGCAAAACCAATATGAGAAATGTCAATTGAGATTAGGAAATGTTTTTGTAAGTTTCCATTTCTTTTTGAAGTGCTAGAACGCAAATATGTCATTTATAATACGTAACTAAAATAATTTATTTCAAAAAAGAATAATTTCAGGTAAAATGAACATAGGAAATGTCAATATCCATAACACAAATTGGCGCTCAAACCAATCGAGCATAGTTATAATATAAATCAACCTAAAGAGAAGTAATATACGTATATAAAAGGTATTAAGAAGATAATCACAAGTTTTTCGCTATACACTTTTGTAATATCTTTGAGCACAAAGCAGGTCTTCAATAATACTTAATCTTATTTAAACCTGCATTTTCTTTATATAATCTATCAAATACCTGAACAGCAATAAACGTACGCAAAGATCGGCGATCAGAAAAAAAAAGCAATTTTACAATAAACTTCCCTCAAGTTTTTTAATTAATTCGACGGGTTGCTTCGACGTTGCAGGTCTTAGTAAGATCAAATAAACATTGCCAAAATATTTCCTGTGTATAGCAACTTTACAGCGCGCAATTTTCCTATGCATCCACCACCACCGTTTATAAATACACGCTTTGTACTAAACCATTGTTGTATTTCTGATTGTTCCATTATTGTTAATTAAATAAAACACTAAACACTTGGATAACGACGCGTTATTTACTAAGGCATAATCCTCTTTCGCAGACGATTAAGAGGAAATGATTTTTTTTACATAAAAATACACAATTGTTTTATCAAGCGCTCGTTTTTTTTGGTTCGAAATCGAAAAAAAAAGGTTTAAACATTGGACCAGTAGTTCGTATATGTGTTTTGCCAAAGTTTCTAATCAGCATTCAATTAAATGTCATTAAGATTAAAGTTAATACAATTTTTAACAAACATGTAAATGTAGCGAATTCAATTTAACATAAACCGAATCGCTGTTCGTTAGTTTTCATTGCAAAAGTTAGATAATCTGATACCTTTGTGTGACTATATACAAGAAGTCCAACTAACTACACAGTTTGCTTTTAACCGTTTTATATCGTTTCGAAAGACGCACACACTATCGGAGTATATTCAATTGCTAATCTCCCGAAACATATAAGGGTAGGCGAATAACATTCGAATAAAGTAAAAAATTGTTAATGTAAGAAAATAATCATTATGCTTAAATTCCGCCACCATCATTTACGTGTCTCTTTTGTAAAAGAATCATGAAAGAAAGAAGCGCTTAAAATTAAATACCTTATGTTTGCAAATTGTTGTACGCGTAATTCATTCATTTTTATTCTTTGTGTAAGTTTGTTATCAAAGGCTATTTAGTTTTATAACAAAAATGTGTTAGATTCCTGCTGGATTGCTGAAAAAAGTTTCAGTTCAACTGTGTAGAACACCAAGTAGTAATTTCATCACCTTTGTCGAAGTTGTTTAGTTTCGAAAAGTGTTTCTAATATCTGCTTCAATTCGTAATGTTTTGCCCAAGCGAAAACCGCAAAAAGTTTCTATATTACAGCTTCAATCTTCACTTAACAAATCGCCTTTTAAATGCCTTCATTACATAAATGAATATGTCTGAAAATGCATAATATTGAAAATGAAATAATCATCTTGTTTATTGCATTCGACAACCGAATAAACAAATCATACATTCGTATTGTTTGTAAATAGTTTCCATATTATTTTAATATAGCTATTATCCACCCACAATAAAACATAATTGCTATTTATTATATGATAAATATATTATTCGTATTGCATAATAATTTAGGTAAATCTTGTTAACCAGAAGTTGTAAATTTGGAAAACATGATGATAATGTAAACTATAATATGTTCCATCAACCGAAATATTTACCGTATTAAGATTTAAACTTTAAATACTAATAACTTATCTAACACGTTCATAATTATAAGCAGGGCTGGATTAAGTTAGTGCTGTACTCGATTGGAATTTTTTGCTGTTTTCTTTTAAGAAGTTTAACCTTTATGTTTGGATGTTAAATCCAATATCTAAATATATAATATTCCAGATACTTTCAAGAATATTCTAAAATCTACCTAAAACAGTTTTAAATTTTTTATAAAGATTTAGTATACTTTCTACCAAGGTAGGTAGGTACTTACATAGGGCCGACACCAAGATGTTAAAATATCTTAACGTCCCTTCGTGCGTATTCGTAAATGTCATTAAATCTAAGTTTGCTTCATATAGGATAACGTACATGGAGAAACAGAATACTTTTCAAGTACTCGATTAAGTTTAATGCAAATTCTTAGTTTTCTATATGAAAGGTAAATATAGGAAATTTTTGTAGTAAATTTCGAATTGATTCTTCCTTGTCACTACTTACCATACTCTTCCACGTAAGTTTAAATTTTTCGTTCGTGTTTCTTAGTGCGTGAGCCAGCTTGTAAAACTTGAAAAGGAAAATTTTAATTTTATAATATAATAAACATATTATATATAATTCTTTTTAAGTAAGTCTCTAAGATAAATTGTTATATTTACCAGTAACTATTTGATAAATATTTTATTATAATACCTTTGTAAATTAACTTAATAAAATTTTCTAAACTTAATGTTTGTTAACTTAAGTGAATCTGATAAGATATGTACATATTTTAAACTAAAATTAATTGGTAGAGATAAATTCAGATAATATATAAATATAATAAAAATATAATAACATTTAAATTTTTTTATTTAACAAAGGTAAGAGACCATTTTGTATAACATAAATACATATATAAACTTCCCATGATTATTAAATAAACTATTCCATTTAATTAGAAATAAAAAAATGTAGGTATTTTATATTATGTGCAAATCCTTTGACTAGATTAACTTTCTGGAAACATAACAGTGAAAAATATCTTAACAAGCTTTCTTTTATTTACCCAAAATAATCCCATCTCAGTAGAATTGCTCGGATTTGCATAAACATCCACCACCGCCATAACCATTGCCAACATAGAAAAGTCATTATACACAATTTTCACGATGCAAAAAGGTAATTTTATTTGCGCACTTTGTAAAAATTTAAATAAATAAATGAGTACGCCGCCGTTGGGTTTTCTTAATATCGGATGTGCATAATTTGAAAATTGAATAGTTGTGAAGACAAACAGACGATAATCGATAATCATTGTTTCAAGTATTTAATGATTCGGGCTGACATTTTCACTTTATGCTTTTATTAGTATGTATAATATATTTCGAATTAGAAATTTTGTTCTTCAAGTGTAAATGCTGCATTTACCACAACATGAAGGATTAAACTTCTAAATAGATTTCTCACTTCACTTATATATACCTACATATGTATGCCGAAAGAGCAAAACTTTTCGACTTTACATTACTATTTCTTCAACTCAATTCATGCCAAAAGGTTGGCTTAATTGAAAACTTTTAATGAATTATTGTGTAGCCAATTATTCATCGGTGCAAACAAAATTAATTAATCAGAGATTTAAAGCAATAGAAAGTGAGAATGTCGTAAACCATAAGAACATAATTGAATCCTTAATAGCGCTTTAAAACAAGTTCGAATCGGCAAAAACTGATCTTTTATTTGGATCATTGCAAGTGGACATGTCTTTGGTAACTAGCCAGAAAAAGTGTGAGAAATGATGATTGTCCAGATCTTTGACGCTCAACAGTAACAAATAGCAACGTGTAAAAAGTCTAAAATGCAGTTTAAAGAAATTCAGTTAGAGCGATAAAAATGCGCACATATAATTTCCAAAGAAAAATGATTGATTTGGTTAGTATAACATACTAGGCTTCATAATCATGCAGCGTAAAATAATTTCAGCCTTTAAACCCCAACACTTTTATGCGCATAATATAAAAGAACAGCAAACCCACACATGATTAAATTTAATCATAAGTCTATTAAAATTTAATTCGATTTCTTTTTTATAATAACAGAGGATTAGAGCTATATAAATTTCTTCTAATATTTGTTGAACTTCATAATTGTGATGTAGCCATAAAGGATTTGAAATAATGGTGTTATTAGCTTGACATGCATAAAAATTATTATCTAACAATAGATATATATCATCATAAAATAAAGCACGTAATGAACATTTTTTTCGAATGTTGTTTCAATATTCGATAATCCAATTTCAATTGTATAGTACGTTGTATCATTGAACAAGTATTTGGAAACGTGTTTAAAACAATGTAAGTTCTATGTTTTAGTAATAAGTTTCAGACTTACCTAATAATCCAGAGCCAGACGTCTGTAATTTTCTAGAATATTCTCTGATTGAACTACCGCTTTCTCTTCCACCAATATTCATCATACAGATAAAGAAGCAGACCAGAAAATGTATACATACTTATACAAGCTATAAATACCTAAGACATGATAATAAAAATAAACTAGTATTTTTTGCAATTTGATATTATTGTAACGAACAAACAATACAAGTTTTATTAATATTGTAATATTCAAGTTTCAGACTTACCTAATAATCCAGACACATGAAATTTCCTAGCATATTCCGTGATCGAACACCAACGCTTTGTCTCTGAGAAATATTCATCACAAAGAAGCAGACCAGAAAATGTATACATGCTACAAATACCTAGAATAATAAGAAGCAACTAGTATTTTTTGCAATATTGCTATAAACAACAGACAATACAAGTTTTTTTCATATTTTAATATATAAGTTTTAGACATGGGTAATATTCTAGACATATAAAATTTGCTAGAATATTTCATGATTGAAAGAACGCTTTATCTCTTATAAATATTATATAGGGCTATAAATACCCAGAACAATCAGAAGCAACTAGTATGTTCTGAAATATTACTATAACCAACAAACAATACAAGTTTTTTTTAATATTTGAATATATAAGTTTCAAACCTACCTAATAATTGAGACATATGCAATTTGCTAGAATATTCCTTGATTGAACCAATGCTTTATCTCTTACAAATATGAAATTTGCTAGAATATTCCGTGATTGAATGAACGTTTTATCTCTTACAAATATTCATGATAAAGAAGCAGACCAGAAAATGTATACCGGCTACCTAAAATAATAAGAAGTGATTTGTATTTTTTGCAAATTAATATTTCAATAACAGATTTTACATTTTAATACATATATAAGTTTCAGATTTACCAAATAATCCACATATCTATATCGTCCCGCCAATGTTTATAATAAAGAAACAGACCAGAAAATGTATAGTCATATAGACAAGATAATAAAAAATATAACTAGCATTTTTTGCTATATGCTATTAAACAAAGAATGCATGCGTGCTTACACACAAAAGATATTTTATACATTAACATGTGCGACAAATTAATTTGTGATTTGCTTCAAAATATGCTCGCGCAAGCAATTTATGCAACGTGAATTAATATTCGTATGCGTCTATTTATAAGACATTGCACTGATATACCCAATTTGTAATAATTAATAACACTTAGTTGATGCATATACAAATTTATTGATGGTAGATTAATAAACTAAAAAAATATATTCACTTCAAGAAAGATAATACACAGTGCACTGCTAGTTGGAAAACAAAATTGTAGCGTTTGTTTTGCGCATGTGCTAACATAACCTTCATGAATGTTGTGCTTTAAAAATTTACGCATTCTTTGACTGCCAAAGATATTTTATTTAACATAAAGCATTATTTAGTCAGGTATAAAATGTATATATGGTGCATTCATTAATAATCACAAATGTAAGTGTATACACTTTAAGCATATTATAATTTAACAAGAGCATAAACAAACGTGAATGTAGGCAATAATAATATACACTTGTCAAACCGACAAAAAGTGATGATACAATTTACAAAGTGACTTATTTGCGAGCAGGTTTAATATGTTTTGTGAATAAGGTAGCAACTTGACTGTATTTTTATGTATATAATCGTTTACTTTTAATTAAATAAAATTTACTGTGTATATGGTTTAGCAAGCATTAATTAAGTTATCTTTGAATTCGGAATGTTATCGCTTACTACATTATTTTTTGCTATTAATAATATTGCTACAGTCAGGTGTTTACATTCAAACATATGTTAATCTTATTAATCAACACTCAATCATCTTTTTATGCTTACATTATATTGTAATCATCATGTAAAACATTTTTTGAAGTTAGGTTTAGTTGGAGTTGTGAAAATTCACTTTATTATTGCGGATGTAATCAAGAACAGTTTGCACGCGGGTATGTACGCACTTTTATTATATATATATTTGTATCAACTTAAATTAATAATTATTTTAATATGAAAGAAAGCCACCAATATTGGATTTCTTTTGTGAGTATTTTTTTAAATAGTATTTCTAATTTAGACAATTCAACATATTAAAGACAGTATGTAGAAAAGAAAGCATATTTTTTACTGCGAATTATCTGAGCTGACGATACTGTTTGTGTTTTAAAAGTTGTTTCAACTTCTCTGAAATGTGTCCAGAGCGTGTCTTTTCTAAAGGACAAATACTTTTACTACTTCTTTATTTTAGTTGGTGCATAGTTGGCACAATACTTACTTGAAGTTACGTAGTGCAATACACAAATGAAAAATATT
>JARJDW010010528.1:0-30025 GCA_030264715.1 Adinopsis sp. GC000173
CACTCTACATTAACACAATCCCCAACATAAATTTCTTATCATACATATATGTATGTATGTGTATGGATGTGCAGAGGCAAAATGCAACTGCAGCAACATCAGCAGCAGCAGCAGCAGAGTTTCAAAGCAAGCTTCTGGCGTCATTTGCTACGCGTCGACTACATTCAATGAATTCATTAAAAATCAAAAGACGGAGGGACGGACGTTGTGTTTCGTATTATTGACTTTTTAATCAGAAACAACAGAGCGCAACCATCCAACCATCCAACCATCGAACCATCCAAGTTGCAACAGATCATTAAAAGATATTATTAATGAAATAAGAAAAACATTATGTTTGAAACTCTCCAATTATTAGGCGATAAATCTATATATAATATTTAACCCGCAAGACCCCTACAGCTTAATTATTCCTTCATTAGTAGAAAGCCCTGCGGTTTTATAATCTTAATACGAATCGACTTAATCAAACTAATGGCGAGTAAAAATGATTTATTTAACTGCAACAATTGCAATTACACCGTTATCAATCAATAATAAAAAATTATCTGCTGTTATGAACATATTTGCTAAGCCTACGCAAACCATAAGAAAACAATTACTTAAATATTTGTAGCTTGCATAATTCAAGTAGCCGTGTATAATATTCTGTATATTTGTTATGATAAATAATCTGAGAGAAACGGCAGCCAGCCACATCAAGTTGCTACAGTAAGCAGCAAATTTGTTTTGATTCGTTCGAATCGATTTGAAATGGATTTTAAATGCCCACACATTCAATGTCATTGCATTAATATTAAGTTAACGTTCGTAGTAATGGTGTAAGTGAGATGGGTGGTTGATTTGTGCCCGGTCGTTATACAATCTAACGATAATTACAAACATTTGCCAACAAGCGCGCTTTGCGAACGAGCTAGCTAGCTATAGCGACGACGACGACTATCAAATGGCATGAAAATATTTACACCCACACTGTAGTATGTTTGTTGCAAGTTTTGCGATTAAATGTAATTACTCACTTTATAAATATTATATTACACACACATACATACATACACGGCAATACAAAAATTTATTTATATGTATGTAAGTAAGAGTATGTTTAACGTATATTTGATGTGCTGCTTGTAAATACGTTTGGAAAAACATGCGCGCACGTGCATTTTCCACTCATTTAACCATATTTGTAACAACTTCCACGAATCTCTTTCCTTTACGTTTTTTTTTGCTGCTCAACATCAGATACACAGCAACGGCAAACTACACATATAAAAATACCTTCAATTCCTCATAATAATTATCCGTTTATTGCATTTTATTTAAGCACAATGCGCGCAATTCCTACCGTTGCTGCGTTGTTGTTGATGTGTTCGTTCGTTTTTTTCTTTTCACTTTGTTTTGTTGTATATAAAATTATTATATATATATAAATTTAATTTGCTTGCAGGTGATGTTCGCTGGGGGGCGTTGCGCAAATTTTGTAATGGATTATCAACGCTAATGATCGACATGTGTTTCGACGCACAAAAAGGGAAAAAAAGGAAGAGAATTATAACTATATAGTATGTATTAAAACATCAGCGCGCAAAAAAGCAAAATCAAATTAACATGCGCGCAAAATAAATCTGTTGTTGTTGTTGTTGTTGTTGTTTTGTGACCAATGTTTTTTGTCGCATTAGAAATATTGTTTGTTTTCGGCAGATAATAATTTTTAACATGTTTGTCGTTCGTTACAAAACTACGCGTTCGTCTCTGGAAGGCAATTTAGTATAGATGGTCTTGTTGCATGTTTTGTGTGGTCTAAGTACCTATCATTATTTTTATCTGTAAACATACATATGATGTAAAAAACAGCGTGTATACATACAAAAAAAAGAAGGAGTGAAGAAAGTCGTCGTTCTCATCATCCCTTTCGGCAGGGTTAATTTTAGATGATCCACCTGCTATTATAACTAGCGTGAGCATGCACGCAAACAATCTTATGAGTTACGACTGCTGACGTTTATGGGAAGTTATTGCGCAAAATTTAATTGTGCCAAAAATAATAAGCGCGCACTAATTCCTTCTTTCCATTCATATATTTTTCGAGCTAGCGAGCGAGCGCGCA
Organism: Adinopsis sp. GC000173; assembly: GCA_030264715.1. Taxonomy (NCBI): domain Eukaryota; kingdom Metazoa; phylum Arthropoda; class Insecta; order Coleoptera; family Staphylinidae; genus Adinopsis; species Adinopsis sp. GC000173. The sequence continues at coordinate 2,108 of JARJDW010010528.1, forward strand.
TCTCGCACCGAAAGCGTTTTGTAATTTATTATCTAGCGGCAGGCAGCAGAATAATAATAATAATAACAAGAATAAGAAGGAAAAAAACTGACTATTTCCTGTTGGTCACTTTTTCCCCGGTGTACGTGGTGTAATAATCCAAATTTAGAGCGCGATCTGGCGCTGTTTTATAAAAGTGGATATTGCGTAGGCGTTGAGGTGACATATTGTAGATAAGATGCATAATATTTATTGAATACATGGAGCAAGGTGTGTCGCCAAGCACTCTCTCGCACTTGTACAACGCGTTTTCTAAAAACTTACTGAATTACTACTACCGCTCGGAACATAATATAACGGTATACGTACGCCCGTCGTCACGATCTTGTCAACTTTGCTACCAATTGCCATCATCTTTCAATGAAAGATTTTGAAAGTGATCAATCGCACATTTACATTTTTTCGGATATGCTGCGATGTAAATAAATAAATAAATACATAAGAAAAAATTCATTACCATTTCCAAACATTCCACAAATAACTCTTTCTTTTTGGACATCGATATAATAAAAGTTATATAAAAATGCTGCGCGCGAGAGAAGAAGAAGAAGAAGAAGAGAAAAAAACGTATAGTGGAGAGGAGTATAAAAAACCTAACGAGGTTCACATTCCTTTTTCCTCCTACTATATCTCAACTGCTCTAATTGGCCGCTCCTTCATCTAACAAAACACCTGGTTTTTGTAATATGCACCTGATGCGTCGTCGTCGCCGTCGTCTATAACTAATTTTGCAAAATTTTACTACGTTTTTATTATTCACCAAAATAAATAAAACGTCAATCATATAAATAACATACGTGTTTTTATGTGACGTTTAATTAAAGAGAGAATTTTATTCGAATTTGGACGAACGAAGAAAAGAATAGGGAAATTTGATAGCTAGCACAAAAATATATAAAATTCCTTACCCTTTCTTTTTTTATTTTTTGTTTTCGTCAACGCACAGTAAGAAGCGCAATTGTAACAACCATTGTAATTTGTCTCAACGAATTATTATTTACGGATTTGATAAAAATTGATTGGAAAATGTGAAAATTAATGTTTTTGCAGATTTTTAGTAAAAGCTGTAAAATTATTTTAATTTTTAGCAAATGTGAGTAAATGCCAAAGATAAATTATATAAAAAATGTGAATATTAGTGAACATTTTTCAAAAATTAATAATTCTTTGAATATTTAATCATTTTCTTTCCTAATTTTCGAACAATTTTCTTTGGTTTTTGTATAAAAAAGGTAGTCTTGCTATGTTTGCATGAAAATAGGCTTAAGAATGTTAAAAATCATTTATAAATATTTAATTAAAGATAGGTTTTTATTCGAATTTGGGTGAACGAAGAGGGAAATTTGATATAGCTAGCACAACATATAAAATTCCTTACTCTCTTTCTTTTTTTATGTTTTGTTTTCGTCAACGCACAGTAACACAAGCAATTGTAACAACCATTTTAATTAGCCTCGACGAATTATTATTTATTTCGAAACGCTAATTATCACCTCGTTCGGATTTTTTGTATTTGTTGCTATTAAAGAAAAATTATGTTTTCGTGGCACGCAAAACTCTTATAACTCGCGCGCGCGCGCTTCCAAATTATATAGTGCGGAGGAGAGACGAATAAAAAAAGCGATCCGCTTTGATTAAATATAAAAATTTCGTCTCATTTATCTTCGCACTAATGAGACAACGTTAGATGATGACTTTAATCATTTTATCATCAAGCAAAATTGAATGCATTTGCAAACAACAAGAAAAATTATTACAATGCGGGCTTTCCTTTTTGATTTATTGCAAACCGTTCACGAGGCGCGCACCTTCTTCTTCAGCAACAACAACAACAACAACAAGAAAATAATAATAAAATTGCTTTTCAACTACGTGAAAATATTATTGATTGATTGATTGATCGATTATTAGACTATTGTTGCCTTTTTCCCCGCCGCATTTAATTGTTTCACATTTTTCTTCGCTTTAATCAACTTTACGCTTTTGTGTTATGCATTATAACGCAATCATTTTTTTTCTAATTAATCGCACAATCTTAATTAATTATGTATATAGCATTGTCATTTCAACGTAAAGTAAGTGAAAGAGTGAAAGATGGAGAGAGAGGCGAAAAAATAAGATTGATGCGATTATTTTACGATAATGAAGAGAAAAGAAATTTGAGGCGTTAATTGGGAGATCAATTTACAAACATTTTCCTTTTCGTTTCCGCCTCAAAATTCTAGATAGTCAATTACTTAATTGCACATAATAATTTTGCTTGCTCAACATGTCATTCATATTTAATTAACTAATTAGTAAATGATTGATTAGCGGGCGAACGTTCGAAGGCAGCGCGAAGAGAAGAGAAGCGAAGAGAAAAAAAACAGCGCTGCTTTTATTGCTTAATTGTTGTTGAATTCATTTTCTAATGTGTGTGGGAGAATAGGTGTTCGAGTCATAACTTAAGTCAGGTATTGACAGGACGATAAATTTGTCCTTTTAGTCGGCAAAATATACAACATGCACACGCTCTTTATGTATGGATGGATGGAGAAAGAGAGAGTGGTGTCTCCAAAAATGAGCCGCGCTCCGCACTAAGACAGTAGACGCCTACAAAAACGACCTGTTGCATGCATGCCGTCGAGAGAGAATGAACGAAGAGCGACGACGAAGAGGAGGACGCGACGACGTCGACAAAAAACAGGTAGAATGCGAGTTGTTGACTTGAAGAGATCCGCCGCGGTGACGAGCCGCTGAATAACGCCCTGGATAAAACCGACTGAAAGTTATGAAGCGTTAGATGTTTGTTGCTGTTTCGTTCTTGTTGATGTTGATGTTGTTGTTGCTGGTGCTGTTTTGCTTTTTTGCGCGCTCCTTCTTTTTATCCACACACACACATATTTCTTTTGTCCATTGTTGCATTTCGCATAATTCAGCTGATTTTTTTCTCTTTCTCTCTCATAATGCGTAAATAATTCATCGATTTGTCATTTCACTAATTCCCGTCTTTCACCACTACGCGCTTTTATTACCTGGTACTCTTTAAATCTCCGCGCTACTGCTTTTTCGGAGGGGGCTCATATACAAACAGACAAAAAAAAACCAAACACACACACACACTCTTCTTCACCTGTTGCTGCTGCCGGTGCTGCTACTATACAATATAATAAATTATTACTCGGATAATAATGTATGTGGATGATGCTGCTGATGAAATTAACAAATCTGCGCGTCGCCCTTTTTTGCATGATTAAATTTAAATTACTGACGTCAAACCGACGGCGGCTGGATGGATAATAGAAAAACACGCACGTCAAACTTTTATATAATTTACATCATTGGAAATATTGTCGTAAATAAAAACGTGAAAATATATACATACGTACTAGTAACGCCAAGAAAATTAATGATTGTTTTTGTTTTTAATAAAAACGACGATTATTAATAATATAATTAATGCGAGAGCGTTCAGTCTATTGGTTCATTAATACGTAAATTATTAATTATTCATTAATCAGTTGACAATTTAAAAATTCTACAAGATACAATTTATCATTCAACTATATAAATTATATAATAATTTATGATGATAGTCGAGACTCAATGTGTTTACGCGATAAACTCTAAAATATTGTAACATGTAATGAATCAAATATCGAAATTATTATGTGAAATTGCACTGTGTATATTAGGATTGAGTTATAATTAAATAAAAGACATGCATTGATACAGACAGGATTTTTGCAAAATGTTAGTATCTATTTGAATTAATTTTAAATTTGAGGAATTTCTGGATGTAGAGCGAATGACGATTTGATAAAAATTTATTGGAAAATGTAAAGATTTATGTTTTTTGCAGACTTTTGTAAATTTTTATTTTATTTTTAGCAATTACAAGTGAATGCCGATGGTAAAATATCTAAAAAAATGTGAATATTAGTGGAAAATTTTCAAAAATTAATGATTCTTGCAATATTTAATTACTTTTTAGTGTTTTTCGAACAATTTTCTTTGGTTTTTGTATATAAAAAAAGTTTAGTCTTGCGATTTGAAGTAAAAAGTGTATAAAAATAGGCTTAAGAATGTTAAAAATCATTTATAAATCTGCTCTTTTCTTTAGGACAAATTACTACACACAAAACGAAATTTCAGAAAGTTAAGTTAAAAAATTACACACAAATAGTATAAAATTATCGAAATAACGTAATTTGAATGAGGGTCGCAAATAATAAATGACCGCGTGCCGGCGCTTGATGTACATATGCTTTTATGCCTAGTCACAATTACGCGCAATTAAAATACGTAAATATACGTAGGTATATTTACAAATGAACTAGCTGTTGTTTGTTGTTGTCTTCGTATAAATGTAATGAAAACGTTATTTTGACAGCTTTATTGATTTATATCAAATAGAAACACATCAGCATTTAGGCGGTATAGAGCGCGAGCGATCAATCTCAACAAAGTGTGTATCACCACAATAATAACGCTACGATGGAATGTGGAAGAAAACAACAATTTGCGCGCTGCTTAGAAAATAAAAATTAAAGTTAGTACACTGTGGTAATCATCTGGTGTAGTAGAATGAATACGCAACTAATGAATTTTATTGAGCAATTTTATAATACCACCATATGCTAAACAAATCTTTTTCACATCGCATCGCTCGCTTCTCTCTATCATCTACAATACATGCGCGCACACATACATTGAAACACAGCTCTTTAATATGCACGATGTCATTGGTTTGAATGTCATGTTGAATGTGTAGGGAAATCAATCAATTACATCTTAATTAATTAGGAATGATGTATTGCAGACATGTTACACTTAGCGCTTGTTAGAAAATGTTGTTTGGTAGAAGGAAGCGCCTACCTACTTTATCGCCCGACTCCTTTTAATAATATGTATTAGTAATTTCAGATTAAGAGACGGACGAGCGAGAGAGAAAAAACACCGAAACAACCGCTAATCGATTTTTTTTCTGTTTTTGATTTCGTATAGGTAGTAGGTAGTACACATTATGTGCAAAAGAAAATTCATGTCTTGTGTTGTGTTGTGTTGTGTTGTGTGTGCATGCATGCTCATTCACCTTTTACATCTCATTTCATAATTATTTAGATGAGTGCAGTTTATGACACGAAAAACAATTAAGAAATTATTTTGATTAGATAGTCTGCTGCTTATACACATGCTATCTGCATAACATAAAACTATATAGAGTGTAGGTATGCTTATTAGAAAATGATTACCTACAATTTGCTTTTATTATAACCACATCCAATTTAAGCATCATTTCCATTTGCAAAGCGTGTAGACTTTTCATTCATTTTGTGTACGTACGTTTATAGTTGGATCGCGCGCGCGCTCCTTTACAAAATTAATTATTTTAATGATGTTTTCTTAGAATATTAATTCATTTTCAGCTACTCAAATTATATTACAATATATAAATAGGTCGGGCAACAAACCACACCATTTGTTACATAAATATTTTGCAAATTTCATCAAATTACTCAAACATTTATAAATATGTAATTGCATTTCAGCTAACGAAAATTGATGATTTTGTTATTATAGCAACTACAAATCCTCAATGATTTTTATCTCATCATAGGAAAGCCATAAAGTTTTTCATCAAATCGATGCGTATATACGAGACGCAATAAAATTAAATTGAAACGTTACGTTCAGATTGTAAAATTTTGATTTTGTAATAATAAAAATTAACAACGATGTAATGAAATTATTATTTAAGAAGAGATTAGATGAAGTAGAAGTTGAAGATGTACGTAGAAGAATACGAAAAAGAAGAGGCAGCAGCAGATTTTAAAGATTAAGATAACATTGCTTAACAAGAAATCGCCTTCTTTTTATCTCGCTTTTAATCTCGTGTAGAAAAGCAGTAAAATATAATACGATGCTTATTTATAGATTAATAGAACTCAATTATATTCTATTGAAAATTTTATTATAATTGATTCTTTATGGTAAATTTTATACTATGTAGCAGATAGTAAAATCAAATTGCACAATATGCTAGATGGGGAATATGTGAAAACGCACAAATTAATGGCATTAAATCTACAATTAGCCACAATTAATTATAAACAAGTATTTAAATTTACTTTGTGTACTAAAAACAAAGAGATGATGATGAATATGAATATTTTTTTAAATAAAACTTGAAATATGCAATGTCTTGTCGAAATTTTATTAAAATTGCTCAATATACTAAATTTTATAGCATAAATAAATAAAAATAAAATAAATATACAATTAATTACTTAAATTTACTTTGTAAATAACAAGTCAGTATACTAAAAAGCAAAGAGATGATAACCAATTTACTAGCATAAAGCTAATGCCCCACTATGTTTCATTTTATTAATTTTCTAACTAAACGTAGAAATGTGTAATGTATTTAAAATTTGATTATAGCAAAATTGATCCTTTATAGTACATTATACATAGCATCTAGCAGATTGTTACATAAAGTTGCACAATATGCGAAATCTGTGAAAATTCATTTAAAATTGGAACGCAAACCAATGATATTATCTAGATATGATAAATTATATAAAAAATGTTTAAATTATTTCTATTAAATATTGTATATCGAATCGCTTGTGCTAAATTGCAGAATAAAACAAAGAGAAAATTTATAAAAATGCAGATTATTGCTTTATATTTCTTCAAATTTAATATTTAAATTATATTGTTTAAATTCAAATAAAATAAAAACTTGTATAATAAGTTTCTAAATAAAGATTGAAATGTATTCCACCGAATACAAGCGCACGCACGCAAAAGCGAATTAAGATTCTAATATAGTACACCGTGAATGCTGTTATTTGATAAATGTGACAGAACAACATGAACAGGACATTACTTGCGAACATGGTCGTATAGTCGTAGTCGTCGTCGTCGTCGGTTTGAGTGAGGTGATGACGCAAGTGCTTTACATAACATGTCACAACACCTGGCCACGCGATGGATTCGCGCACACAGACAGTCAGTATGTCAGTAGCTGATTAAATTTAGTACAGACAGACATATAAATAGTTTCCACATATTACATATACATATATACACATATATGCGCGCGTTATAGTAAAGTAAGAGATGACCGAGCGACGTCTGAAAAATTTCATCAGCTGTTTCAGCCGCCGCAACGCACACAACACATCACCGTCTTACAAACGACGACTTCATTTCGAAAAGTGATGATGAGCGTGCGCCGTAATACTTTGTTGAATGTACTGTACTTACACCTTTTTTGTCAAATTCGTTAGGGGTTAATGCTTTTGATTAATATTGCGACGTAAATGCACGTGCGCGGCCCGCGGCGGCGAATACATTCACCCCTTGATGGCTGGGTGAGTAGAACCAGAAGAGAGCGTCGCGACGCGGCCTTGACCTGTTGTGTAGTTCGATCGATCGGTTTTGTTAAAGTTCACTGACTACCCTACTACAACAACACCAATGTTACTACGTACGGTCGCATTGTTACCTTTACAAAAGGAAACAAAGCATTAAGAAGAAGCGTGTTTTATATTATTATTACGTGGTTTCTTTATTTTTTCTTTTTTATTATTTATATTATTATTATGATAATTTTTTCCTCGTGGTCTGCTGCAATCACAATCTTCGATGAATCTGCGTTTCCAGAAATTATAAATAAGATTGAATTTGTGTACTAAATTTCCTCTCCAGACACAACTCGGCACAAAATTATCTACAATATTTATATATTCAAAAAGTATATTTTTAGCACATAAAAAAACTAGTGCTTGCTTGATTTTTTAAACTAAATACTAATTTTAAATAAATATGCGAAAATGCGAAATTAGATGTATTAAATTCTACGTAAATTAAACTAACAATTAGTATTTAAAATTAAACAGCGCTCACACCGCGCTGAAGAGATTATATAAATATTTAGATGTTGACTAATTGTTTACTCATTTAAGTTGTTTACAAAAAAGCTAGCTAGACATCATTTTTTTTCCTTCAACACAACACAAATACACGTTTTTCGGAATTCTGAAAATCTACCATTTATTGACAGTGACAATTTGGAAAAATATTTGATTAATCAAGAAATTGTTTGAACGTTTCATTATCAGATTGTTTAATGTATGCGCTAGTCTAAACATTTGAGACAGCTAAAAATGTTGATTAGAATTCGAATATAAATTAAACGTTTGCGTTTGTCAATAAAGATAACTTTTAACTTTAAATTAATTGATTCCGATTTGTGGGCATATATATTGAATACATCAAACGTTTTTAACGGCGCTCAAACTAACTAACTAAACACTTTTTACTAAAATCAATATTGATATGCAATATTATTATTATTGTGCAGCGATACAATGCAATAGATGCGCAGCATAGTCCCTTTAGTTAGTAGTATGTTAGTAGTAAACAACTTTTAGCACATTGGCTTAATAGTCATACGTGCTAAATAATCACTCGAAAGATGCAAACACTTCCACACACCTTGTGTAAATATTGCTCCTTTATGCTTAAATAAGACACGGCATGCTAATGAACAGTGTGGGAGGCTTGATTGGAAAGAAAAAACCTGTTGCGCGCGTATACATACAACATATACACGTCGCGCAAAAATATGAAGATGAGAACGAATAAATTTTGCCAATATGCAAAATACACACATACACACAACATCAGCGTTATATAAGATTTTCGTCTGGTTTTATCGTATTTATAAAATCTATATGGCCGGGCATCTTCTCATCGATATCTAACTAACTACACTACACACTACATACTATGCGCTCTCGCTCGCGGCTAAACTTATTTTCTACTCTACCTCTATCCGAACGCTACCGTAACGAATTAATTACTATTAGCTCGCAACACTTTTAATTAACACCTAGTTCTATACAAATCGTTGCGCATGTAATGTTGCCCATGAGGACTACCTGTTCGTTTTCATTACTACGAGCAAACTGCTATTAAAAAAAAAATAAAACAGAAAAAGAAAACGTAATAGTGGTAATATAGTAGTGTTGTATCTCCTCCTCCTCGTCTATTCCATACCGAAACTATTTTCTTTTCACCTAATTAACGGCGCACGAAAAATATTAAAATATTACACCTATTAAAAGCGTACATTTCATTTAATATCATTTTTTATAGTAGGCAGAGAGGCACCTCTCTCGTAAAATTACATATACAGGCTCGACAGCTCCAGCAAGAACAGCAACAGCAACAACAGCGTGTATTAGTAGTTGAGTATAGTAGTAGGTAATGATTTTTTCCATTGCGCGCGCGTTATTATAAAATGTAAAAATAGATTTTCTCATTTTATTGATCGCTTTATTATAGATCTTTCACTCGAGCTGTTGTGAGTACTGTATAATTAGGTTGCAACATGCTAATCATTATTAAAATGATTAGTTTACACGTAAGTGCGGAAGCTGAAAATTTTCACTTTGTTAGAAGAGAACGAACAGCAACAGGTTGCGTTAAATCACAACAAAAATATTATCTTTTTCAAAACTTCAATTTTCTATATACGAATCAAGACAAGACAAAATTTTGTGCATCTATTTCAATAAAACTATTATAATTTATTTTTAACAACAATTTACACTTTCTCACCATTTTTTTTATCATATCTTAGAGTTTTGATTTATAAGAATTTTCTAGGAATAACTCTGCCGTAATTGAATTACACCGTTTTCCCTTTACATGGTGAATGTAAAATAAATGTATTATTCGTTTTTACATGGTTTTTAATATGTCTTGTATACACGGATTTACTTTTACATCATTTTAATAGGCAATTTTTTAACATTTTTACAAAATACATAAATTTGTTCATTAATTCTTTATATAAATGGTTAAATTACGAATGTCAATGACACGATTGTAAGTTTTCAATAAAAATCAACTTCTTTTTAACACAGCTTGTAAAGAGAATCGAGCAAATTATAGATGATTTCATAAAGTTTTCGTCAATTTAGATGAATCTTCCAGGAACGATTCTAACATATTTGAATTACACGACTTTTATCTACAAAATTGTTTTTACCTAGTTTTCACAGATATATCCTTTTGCTATTATAAATTATACAAAAACTAAACATTTTATAGTATTCGTAAATTTATTTGATTGTTCTTTTATTATTCACATAAATTGAAAAGTTATAAACATTAAATTGCTGTGTTAATCAAATAATTTCTCATTTTTCCAATAAACTTGCAACTTATTTTCCACCTTAAAGTTTCATTCGTAAATTTTGTAGTAATTTTTGTAAATATGTGCTGATATAAATTCAGTGTGTTAATAGACCATAATTTTTATGAAATTTAATGTTGTTTATAGAGTTTAGACAATCTGCGCGTGCAATTAAATCTTCAAAGAAAATAAAATTTTTGACTTGGCAAGAAAATAGGCGCACAATTTTATGTTTAGCGCAATTTTGCGGTAGCACATTCTATATAATTATGCAATTTAACGATAAACGTGCAAAAATCTAAAAGGCGATGATGTTCGTCTTTTATTATTCGATGATTTTTTTTCTTTTTTGGATGAGTATTCAATCAATGGACAATATATAAAGCGGAGAGGATCTTCATTTTAATTTACAACACATTTTTACAACCACTTAAACGGCACGTATTTGCTCATAACTGTAAATTATGTGTGCACACACATATACACAAAAATCATCATCTGCATAAGTGTGAAAGCTCAACGCGCGCGCTGCTCACACTTAATGTTAATTGCACGTACACGTTGATGTCGTTTGCTGCTTTGATAAATTATTATATTTGATACGATGCTATAACCTCTCTCAACACACTCGAAGCGCGTCATTTTTCATTAGACAAATTGTCATTAAAACTTAGTGCCAAAACAAACAGGGAGTGTATATGTATGTGCGTCGCTGCTTTGATCATTCACTATACTACGTTATTTAGCCGATTTCGTAAATAATAATTTCAATTTCAATTCATCGATTGCGCGCCTAAATTTAGACGTCTGTTTATGGTTGAGCTACCGAAAGGTCATCAACGCACTTCATTTGATCTAGCCTCGCTACAACAGAGACGAACATACTTACTTACTTACTATATTGCTAGCGCCGCCGCAATTCATTATGTAAATAATTATCTGCGCGGCTTGTTGTTGCAATAATTAAGCAGCGTGTGTTGTTTTTATATTTTAATTTCATTTGCTATTTGATTGCGTATGAATATGATGATGATGCGGTGGTCAATGACCATCATCGACAAAATCTATTTCGGACATCATTAAATATCCATTAAAGTACTAATTTCTATGCGTACTTACAGATTGATTGCGTTTAGACGCGCCGCATGTTCACGTTTTTTTTACTTTACTAACGAAACCACCATTTTGCACAAAAACGCTTTTTGATAAGCAGTGATAGCGGATAATAGAGTTTATTATATTTTATATGATATTTCTTATACATTTTATTCGCACTTATCATATTTGAATGGAGAGAAGATGGGAAACAACGCGTGCGTGCGCGTCTCTCACGATCAGACGACATATGTATATTGCACTTTTTCCAAACAATAACATTTTATATGATTGACACTCGGTCTACTCACCTTTATATTTTTTTTCACAAATCGCTGAGCAAATAAACCATATATGTATAAATAAGGTAAAACCAACACAATTGTTATATATTTAGATTTAAAAAAAACTAAAAACGTGTCGGAGTATTGTCATCACAATTTTGCGCGCGTTTTTTATTTATTTTCTTGTTGTTGTTGTTGGGACGTCGGCACGGCACGTTGTTTTAAACGATGTATTTTATTTAAACAAACGCAAAATAAAAATTATTATTGTAGAGAGAGTATTATACTATTATTATTATATGTTTGCGACACGGTGTGTGGATGAACACAAGGTGCATGGAGAAACAGCTACGTATTGAGCCGACGAGCGCCCGGTTGCGACTAAACGAACTCGACAACGTCAAGCCGTAGTTGAGGAGGTGGGCCACTCGCGGTGATTCGCTTCCAAGAGGTCTGCCTCCGCGGAATAGCGCGTTCCCCTCCAAAAAATTTTCATTCTACTCGCACCGGTTGCCAAAGGTTCTTTTACACACACACACATTCAGACGAAAAAAAAATTATATTAAACGTGTACCCATATAATATTAATTCCACGACGCATTATCCTCAATAATACGTGGATTTTTTTGCGATGCGACGATTTTGCAGACATTTATCAAAATANTTCTTTTACACACACACACACATTGAGACGAAAAAAAAATTATATTAAACGTGTACCCATATAATATTAATTCCACGACGCATTATCCTCAATAATACGTGGATTTTTTTGCGATGCGAAGATTTTGCAGACATTTATCAAAATAATTGCGTTTGTGTGCGCCAAAAACTAAAATTTAAAAAAACTTTAACAATCTGATTTATTTGCCAAAAAATTCGATAAAAAATATTAAATTTTGCAATGTTTGTTATGAAAGTGTATAAATTTCAATATAACAAAAACTAGCAATAATGCGTTTTAAATTTTTTCAAATTCATAAATAATAGCGGCATGGAGCTGAAATTATTAAATAGTCATAAATAATCGATGCGCGCTTTTTATCGTCGTTTTAAATCCATTTTTAATTGAACGCATGTTGTCACATAGTAGACATTCGATGCGTTTCGAAACAATTCGTGTGTGTGTGAATTTAATGCAGTTATAATAATCTACTGTAATAATATCTAGTAAAACAGTGGTTCCTCAAAACTTTGTGCAGAATAAATGGAAGTATGGACCTATGGAATGTTTAGAAGAGTTTTGCTTCAACATAAAGTTAACAACTGTTGTTTAATTGAACTTGTTGTCACATTCGAGTTTTGAACCAATTTGTGTCTTAATCTTAATATTTTACATGAAAAATTGAGAGAAGAAACGTTAACAAATAAAATACAATGTTTGCTGTGATGATAACCATGATTCAAAAATGTACGTACTTAATATATTCAATAAAACTTACGGTTTTTACAAACACTTATGTTAAAGTCTTGAATCGAATTTAGCTAATAAGCTATCATTAGAATATACAAGTTAACTTTTTAGATATAGACAGTAGATGTTATTATTTCACTAGGGTAGCCCCTTGAACCTTACTCTGAGTTTGACAATTATTTGTTATTATGATCTAACCTCAATTCTACGACCCGGGTGTTTTTGGTTAGTGACTTTCGCTTGGCAGCAGTTGGCATTGTTTTTGGATTTGTGGTTAACTTCATATGTTAGGGAATGACAGCAGCTTATTATATGCAATATACATAATTATAGAATTTGTGATGATTTAGCAACTAAATTAAATAATTTAATACGATAATTTGTTTAAAATATTCGTATGTATTTTTTGCAACAATGAGACACATTTTTAAGCGCGCAATTCAACAATTATTACTTTACGATCTAATTTAATATGAATTTATTATCAATTGATTAAAATAGATTGAAAGTAGCAGTGCGCGGCAACGACGGTTCATTAAAATCGATCATTGGCATTTATAGAAACCGAAATCAATAAAATGCGTTGGTTGTGTGGTGCGTTGTATGTATACGTATTATATGTGCGCGGTGATAAAACAAGATCAACATTTTTTGCCCTTCAGGGAATTTTGGCATTTCGTTAAGCAGCAACCGCACACAAAACACTAGAAGCCTAATTATCTATTAAAAATACTTCATAATCATTTTCTAATCGTGTTTCGTACGCATAAATCGTGCACTGCTTCTAAGATTAAGATCTATCTATACATATATATTTTTTTCTTTTCATAAACGAAATCTCTTTCTCTCTTACGTGTTGTATGTTATTGCTTGTTATGTTTCACTATCTCGCGCGCGCTGCTTATAGAAAATTCTAAATGAGAAATAGTTCTAGGCGAAATTTTTTATTTAACTATATCATAAAAAATGTATAACAGCATCCGGTATTAGGAAACGCTGAATAACAATTAAATTTGCTTTCATTTCTACTACTAAAATCTGATTTTTCATATTTACAGTGCATATACTTTCCATTTCAATCGTCGTAAAAAACAGAACTGCTGGGAGATGAAACGAATGGGGGTCATCTTTTGGTAAGTAAGTAAACGCTAAATAATGCAATGTGAGTGATATTTTTAACAATTTCATAATGTTTTTCAGTAGGTCGGTACATTTTTGCTATACTCTATCAATATTTGCTGTTTTTTTGGCATTTTTTTTACCAACTTTATTATTATTGATAAATAATTGAGAAGAATTGCAGTTTTTTATTTTTCCAACAATTTTGAAGAAGAAATACTCCTTTATTCACATATACCCACTTTCCATTTCGATCCTCGTTAAAAAGGCAACTGGTATGACGTGAAACGATTAGGAATCATTTTTGTGTTGATTTAGATGTTTTTGGCAATTCTCTTGAGATTTTTCTTTATCTTTAGTAATTTCCATCAAATTTTTATTGATCTTCCTCATTATTAGTCAAAAAACTGCAGTCTTTTCATTTTTCCAACTCACGCGCTTATTTGCGCACATATTATTTACTTTCGATTTCGACCGTTGTAAAAAATACGATCTGGTAGATCGAGCGGGCGCGCAAAGCACCACATCATAACACCGGTGTGTGGTGGTGGTTGATGCCGCATCGTCTTTTTTTTATTGTAGGGAGGAAGATTGAAAGGTCCCGTATAAGAATAGGGCACGTGGATGGGCCCTCTCAAAGCAATCTTATTATATGATTGTACACCTTGAACGTGGAGGATTTTGTATCGAAGGAAAAACGTTACACACATACACACACAGCACACGCTATACCTACTTATATGTAGATTCTGTTGATGATGATATTTGATCATCCACCCTCATTGTATTCTAATGCGTCTAGACGTAAAACCGTCGGGGGCGCTTGGAAATACGATTATGCAATTGTATTATTATTATTATTTGTATTATTGATTGAACAGTTTATAATAAACAATTTTTCACTTTTAACGAAAATAAAAGATGAGGAAAAAAACTGGTTCTTATTTTAACGTTTAATGAAGTAAAATGTATAGTTGATGATGCATATAAAATATAAAAGAGATTTTTATCATTTGCTTGCTAATAAATAAGCTATTAAGCGAGGTTTGTATGAAGATTAAAATCCATAAATCCGAACGAACTTATCAAGCACTTATCAAATTATTATATTGCGTGCGTGCGCAACCGATGCCCGCCAAGGCCTTCTTGTGCAGGCAGCGCGCCTTCTCAACCGAAAAAAAAACTATATTTTCATTTATTTATTAAAAATATATTAAATTTACGATACGGACCTGTGGACCGTGTCCCTATACTACTATATACATATATGTATGCTCAGTAGTAGGTTACCCTCGTCGTCATCGCACAGCGAGTTACTTTTTAATGAAGTCCAACTACTCTCTTACCCAATTAACATGCAAATTCAAAATAAATGAGCTGATTTATAGTGCACAGATAATGTCAATGCCTTTAAGAAAACTATAACTTATTCTTAACAATTAGAAACGAATACATGCGCCTGTATGCTTGCTTTCTTTCTCTTACTTTTATTATTATTAATCACATTCGTCTTTAAAACTACTTTACGTAGGTGCTTCCTCTAATTGGATCTTGCCCAATTTTTTTTTTCTGTAAAGCGATTCATTAACAAAACACACAATAGAGGTGTGTGTGTCTGTATATGTGTGAAGAAGAAGAAGAAGAAGAAGAAAAGGGCAACGATTTTCTATCAAATTTGTAGGCGGAATGGGTAAACAAGGGTGCTAAATGGTCAGTTGTATTGACCAGCGGTCAGCGCGTTATGTAAGAATTAAGCCCAAACATGACTTTTGTATGGCGTTAATGTGGCTTGATGTTGATGCAGTTGCCGTTTCAATAGACTATACAATGATATAATACCCGGACGTCTTGCTTTGTAGAGGAGGCATAAGACGTCTTGTGAATTGAATAGGAAGGGCGCACGGGCACGGGCACGAGCGCCCGCCAAAAAACCAAATATAATTTATGAACCGAAAGAACATATGTTCGTCTTGAAGGCAGCAGATTCACGTTCGATTTTACTGTTTAGCCGATTTTATAGCTGAAAAAACACGAAATGTGTTAGAAATCAATGCAAGCCCCTCTAGACGAAAATTCGTTAAACTTCAACTCTGCTAATAATAAGTTTATTATTAATTATCTTGAATTTTTCAATTTAACTTTTTGTTGATAAATCAAGTTTGTTTCTAAATATAAGCAGTTAATTTACAAATATTTTAACTAAAAAGACATTAATAATGTTTTTGTGATAAATAAATTTCCATAAATCTACAATATTTGAAACAAAGCAAATCTTTTCATCATTAAATAATTGACGCTAATAAGTATTGTGTATGCAATTTGCAAGAGATTTGCCAATAAAATGAACGTTTTATACAAAACAAACGAAACATGTTTATATATCTATATAATACAATATTTTAATCGCGACAGCTCTCTTGTACAGTTGGAAATGAAATGGAAAATTGTTCAAGCGTAAATGAAGCGGAAATTCAGCGCTGCTGTATGGTATACCAAACAAAAAGATTTAATTGTAACTTACTTGTAATACGCATTGTATTACATTCTCCGATATCTCAGTAATGCAATCCGCGCGCTCTCGTTGTGTTCAAATGCCCTGATGATGCAATAGAAGCGCTCTGGCTGCTCCAATGCAGCAGCGATCCAAGCAGCCAGCAGTAAATGCGATTGAAAAAATATTCTTCTCTCTGTATGTATGTATGTGTGTGTGTGAGTGTGGGAACCGAAACAAGGAGTCTGTTACTTAACACGCCGAGATTGGAATCGTGTTCCAGTAGTATAGAGATAAATAAAGAATGGAAATACCGTGAATGAAATACAAATCAATTTTTTGGTAACCGTGTATGTAACTGCTGTGTTACTGCCTGGCTGGGCTGCTGCTGCTGTTTTGCTGCTACACACCGCACCGCGCGCGCGCTCGCTGCATTTTTGTAGTGGCGATTTGGATGCATTTACAAATATATCAAGATCCAGCCTACGATCTGATAGTAATCAGACACCAAGCGGAGAGGCAACACAACGAATGAGACATAAATATGATACCAATCTAATTGGTACGAATCATTTTCTCTCACTTTTTCACCTAGCCAGGCTAGCGCGCGCGCTATGCAAGAAAATGTCATCATTTTTACTTTAATATCTAATTAGAAAATATTTGCAAATTAACTCATCCAGATATCTAGCAACAGACTTGATGCGGCGGAAAAATTCACGTAATGAGATTAAATAACAAGGATGTATGTTAAAAGTTTTGCAAAGATGCAAGCGTGATAATAATATTTACCTATCAGCTAAATATCGCAAAGCAAAACATTATTAATAATGATGAGAATGAAAGCGTTTGCTCGAAAAGATTAAATAAGTGGAAAATACACAAAATACGAGCTCATTAGAAAGACATAATTTGTACATAATTATTAAAATAATAAAAAATAAACAACTTATTTTGAAAGTTAACGAAATTTTTGGAGATTGCATTGATTTTCAAAACATTTCGTACTTTTCTAAATTAAATTTTCGCAGGGATTTTTTGTTTGCTGAGTTTTCTTTGATCTTTCATTGGTACTGAACAATTTTGGTTAAAATTTTCCTGAAAAATGAGTTTTTCTTGTATTTTGATGAGTGATTTGATTGAAAATATCAAAAAT
This sequence comes from Adinopsis sp. GC000173, assembly GCA_030264715.1. Taxonomy (NCBI): domain Eukaryota; kingdom Metazoa; phylum Arthropoda; class Insecta; order Coleoptera; family Staphylinidae; genus Adinopsis; species Adinopsis sp. GC000173. The sequence goes on from JARJDW010010528.1 coordinate 19,901, forward strand.
AAAAGAAAATCATAAAACAATCACAGTCAAAGAAAAAAAATAATGTGTCTTATTTATTCTTTTTAATTATTCTATTTGCTGAGTTATTCTTTGCCTTTTAATGTGTTTTCCTTTGATCTTTTGGCGTTATTCATTGACGCTTAACATATTTTATCAAAATTTTCTTGAAAAATGAGAAAAAGTTTGTCTTTCTTGATTTTTGATGAGAAAGAACAAATTAAATAAAAAAATTATGTTAGTTGCACTCTGCAAATTGCAATTTGCAAATAACTATTCAGTAAAAACATTGTTTTGCCTTTGTGAATTTTATTTTTTCTGTACTCGTTGGTGTTGGGATGAAAACAAAAAATATCGAAGAAATTTAGTATGTTGAAGACGCTCGCGCTGTATTTATGTATCAGAAAAACGATATATTATGCTCGAATATTTTTTTTATTTAGTTTAGTGTGTAATAAGTTAAAGGTTAAAGAGTAGCGTGTATGTGGTTTTGGATCTCCGTGGTGAAGGATTGATGGAACTCGTGTAAGGGATCGTGTTAACTCCGGGTGGTGCGTTGGCGTCCTTGGGGAGAATTCAACTCGCACAGCGTGAAACTGCCGTCAACACCCTCACATTCATCATCCTTAGCTACCTTCACTTTATAACCTATACATACGATAACTACCAAGTGTTTTTACTACATATACCTACTACAGAAAAAAAATTATTTGTGTGTTGTGTGGATAATTTGAAAAGCGTAAAAACTGTGAACTGGTAGAAATTACGTTAATAATAAGCGCGCGCTCATTTATCATATGTTTGATTATTGTTTTCCGTTTACCATTCACTTTTTTTGCCATCACACATATACGCTACTAACCGAAAACATTTAGATTGTGTTGATTGGTTCCTGTTTGTAATTGAACTGTCAATATAAATATTTATTTTAAACTTTCGTGTTTTGTATTTGCATATTACAATGTAGGAAGGAATAACAATACTTTTTTGAATGAAATTAATTAAAAGATATTTGTTTAATGATGGAATGAATTTGAAATGGGAATACGAGGATGGGATAGTAAGTTTCAAGATTTTGTAAATAATTTTGTATCAAAAGATAAAGTCTGTTTTCCAAAAAAGTAAAAGGAAGTGCATTTAGGTCTTTTGGTATCTCATACGAAATGAAAAGGTATGAAAAAGGAATGTATGCAAGCTGCATACTTCTTCACCTTTCTCTGATTTATATTTAATCCAAAATCTTACGAAATATGAGAATGGTAAAAGATTTGCTTCCAAATAAATCTGCAATATCAGTGCTAAACAAAAATTGTGATAATTTTTATAAATCTAAATTATGTAATTAGTAATGTCAGTTGTATTGCAATGTTTTCCAAACAAGTAAGAAGAAGTGCATTAAGGTATTTTAGTATCTAATGCGAAATGAAAAGGTTTGAAGAAGAAATTTATGGAAGCTACATACTCTCTAATTTTCCTCTGATTTATATTCAGTCCGAAATCTTACGAAATATATAAATAGTAAAAGATTTGCACCAAAATTAATCTGTAATATCAGTGCTAAACAAAAACTTTAATAATTTTTCTATTGCATTCATTGCTAAGTAATTTCATTTGTTTTGCAATTTACAGAGAACTTGTCACTCCATCCTCGTATACCGAGCGAAAAAAGAGCAACTAATCAATTAATTTTAATAAGATAATTTTGCTTGCAATGTTATTAATACAAAAAAAGTAAATTAAACGAATTGGCAAAAAAGATAACCACTTGCATTTTTTTGCAATTTAAAATAAATGATAATTGGCTTATAGGTTCTTCCAATTACGATGATTAAGCTGTGGGAGTATACGTAATTAATATAACATAAACTGCATTTTATTCCGTCTGGATGCAGATGCGCTTAAAAAAATCAACAACAAACAAACAAGTATGTAGTAGTATGTAGTAGTAACCATAGAGAAACAAAAAAAGAGACGAATGATTTTTAATAAAGGAATTAATGTGCATGCACCACCTGCTTATAAATAACCGATGAACACACACAAACACTGACGATTATAATTCATCAATAATTAAACAAAATTACGCAACTTTCCCTTTTTTTATTCTCTCTACATTGTATATACCATATATTATACATAGGTACTCTAGTGCGTTTTTATTTGATGTGGCGGCGGATGCGCGTCGCGCCACTCTCATCCCGCACACACACAGAGCAATATTCAAAATCGGTCGCCACTAAGCCAGTTGAGGAAATGTACGCCAAACGAACGGACGCAGAGAGTCGGTGAATTCCTGCCTGTAAAGCGTTTAGTGAACGCCAGAAAGAGCGGAATCTTAAACAGGGCAACAGAAGTTTGAAGTTGGTGGGAGGCTGCTGCCACTCACGCGCTATCCACCTGTTGCCGCTGGGGAACTCCGTCCGCGCCGTATATGTATGGGTATAAGTATGTGTGTGTGTGTGTGTGCACCGCACCATCATCTCAACCGGTTCTTTATACTCGCGGGTCAACAGAATCACGAGTAGCTTCTTGAGAAGCCATCTAGCCGACACGATCCTTTGGATATTTACACTTAATTCCATTTATTTACACTAATTATAGGCAAACGCTTTTTACTCTTAATACCAACTTGTACGTGCGTTTATGCATTAACTAAAAAACGCCTAATTACTAGCTTCTTTAAACAGCGCATCTAACGAAAAATAATAAAAAGAGACAACTAACCTATGTTATATGTATGCATCATCTATACAGCAGCAGCAATATTCCTACCGATATATAATAGACGCTATACATTTTGCGCAAAAAACAGGATACTATAATTAGCAGCTTTCAATACCTTTTATATAATAATATAAAATTACCACGCGCAAAACATCATTTTTTTTCATTCTTCTTCTTCTTCTTCAAACATAAATATTTAATTAAGACATCGTCGTCGTGATTTTTATTTAATTATCTAAACGGTGCATTAATTAATTTAATTTAAAAAAATACATCACTTTTAATTTGTAAATTATGATTTATCTACTACGACTACTAATATTACTACATGCTGCTTTCTAGCGCATGTTTCGAGAGACGAAAAAAAAAAGGATGAAATCATTAATTAATACAAAAAATACAAAATTGGATGTATGGTATTAAATTATTTATTATTAGCGATATTACCGGAAATGAAATTGGAAGAAGCAATCAACGTATGTATGTGTGTGTGTGTGTGTGTGTGTATTTTTTATTTATTTCGCTTAATTTAATGGATAATATAATAAAGCATTCATAGCATTCGATTTTGATTAAAAGCAGCGATACAATGTATCAAATGAAAAGTGATTAAGTTTTATGAATTAAATTTCTTTGATTGTAATTGAATTGAAATGATAATTCGGTCAAGCAAGCAAGCAAGGCGGGAACCTGTTTTTTATACTCTTCTACACAAGTGACAAAACTAGCATTATGTTACACCTATAATACAATTTTTTAATTACAAAGCGCGCAAAATCGCCATAATCGTGAATACATTCATACATATATGAAACGATACTATGAATATACATTTTACATCTTGTATGGTAGTATCAGGGGGGGTTTGAGATAGTATTGTTGCGATTCGAGAGAACCCCATATTGCGCTTTTAAATCGGCCCCTCTCGAAAGCAAGACGTAAACAAAAGCGTTTATTTATTACCCTCCCTTTCTTCATACATTAGACTTCAGATATGTAATGTAATGTTCGAGAGGAGGAAGCAATCTTTGAATTTCCGTATATGTTGCCCTGGCCAACGTGGGAAAATTACTTCCCCTTATACCGCACCACCTTTTGAAAAAGCATTGTTTACCAACTTCTTATGCAAATTCCATACATAGAGATACGAATTTGGCAGCAGCTGCACACCATCGTTTTGTTATCACAATCGAGCCAACGCAAACAAATTGATTTGATAAATTGCTATAGCTATGGTGTTGTGTGTTGAGGTGGGCAATGGAGATCATTGGAGATATTTTGCGCAACATTTTTTGCGCAGGCAAACAGTTTTTATAAGGCTATATTAGATTTGAATGTTTATAAAAAATTAATTGTCATTTATCCAAATTTTTATTATTTCGGATGAGCAAGAGAGAACCTTAGGTATTTTATGCAAAAATAAATATTGTCGAGTTTATACATATGTTTGCTAAGAGTTTAATTTCTATGAAACACTAACTTTTTAAATATTATATCTAATCTTTTATGTTTGGTTACGTTAATTCCAAAAAAGTTCCATGTTTTGTCATAGGACATCAGATTTTCTAAGAATTTGGTGAAATTTGAGCTCTAAGACTCCTAAATTTCAATGTTTTTAGTGTTCAATAGTGGCATGTCATAGTGGAATTAAGAGTAATAGTAATTTTGACTTTAATTTTGATCAGAAATTCTAAAATCGGAAAAACACTAAAAGTTTAGAAAGAATTTTTAATTTATTTAGAAAGAATTTTCAATTTTATAGAAAGGTCCTAATTTCCAAGATTGCTTTTAATATTTTGAGCATCTTTAGATCACGTAAGACATCAAAATTTGAAATAACCCAAAAATAGGACTCTAATCCTAATTTTAAAGAGAATTTTACATTTTCTCCTAATTTTGAAGAGAATTTTACATTTTTTCTTGATTTTGAAGAGAATTTTACATTTTCTGGGGAACCCTGAAGTCTAGAAATCAGACTTCATATTTTTTCGAATTTGCTATACTGAAATTCATCAAAATTTGAAGAAAGCTATCAAGCAATCTTTTGATGGTAAATTTAATTTGATAAATAGCTAATATTGGGATGGGCAAAAATCTCAAATGCGTGTTCTACGCAAATATCTGTAAATTTCTAATAATCATCATCGTGCAGCAGTTTTGTGTTGGTTTAATCGAATGTAAATAAAAAGTTTTGAAATGGGAATGTATCAGTGTGTGTGTGTGCGAACGCGAAGCAATTAATTTAGTTTGTAAAACGATAAATTAATCGCGCAAAATATGTGAAACGTTAAAGCGTTTTTGTGTATCGCTTAAAAACATTTTCCTAATACTACATAATTAGACATTAGATTTACATTAGTTTAGTCTAATCAATACGGCATAAATATTTAAAATAGCTCGGATGGTAGACAATTTGCATAACATATGCAAAGAATTTCGTTTTTTCGAAAAAAATTAATAATGTATCACAAATGAGACTGCGCTTAAATTCCTGACAATAATAAATTGTGGCACAGGATAAAATGGTAATGATCGTTCTTAAACATTTTTCCATCCACGTCTTTTGCCTCCTGACATGCGTTAACTTTTGACCTGTTGAATGTGTGCGCGGCGCGGCGCTCACAACACCGAAAGAATGAAAATTCAGCTACTCTAATGCATTTTCTAATAAATCAAATAAAAATAGCGCGCGTTTGTCAATAATTCAATTGTATACATGCGATAATGCATTCGATAAATTATCATCCATCGACACTTTCACACGAGAAATATACGTTCTTGCTGCTGTTGCCGCTGACGCCGCGCTGAAATATTGTTTTTGTCTATTTTTTTTGGTTTCTTCAATTTTTATAGTTACATATGATTGTTGCGTGATATCCGAGATAAATAATCTCCACCACATCCACAAGAGAGAAAAGATAGTAGTAGATAATTAAAAACTGTTGCACGATATAATTAAATACAAGGAGATTGGTAGATTATTGTCGACTCACCTTCACTCCGGCGCCACTCAACGTGCTGTTTGTTTGTGTTATTATTGTCCTTTTTTTTGTTTGTTCGTCTTCTTCTTCTTCTTATTGCTCGTCGTCTTCAGTCTTCTTGCGTTTTGCAATTTAAAGCACTGGGGATTTTATATGAAATGAAAGCACACCGACTACTCTACTCCGCGTATCTATGTATGCGTATGTACGATTGGAAACAGGACTTGCAGGGTAATGACGCAATTGCAATGCTCGCACATACCTTTACACAATTTACCCCCACAAGACACCTTCGTTTTTAGGGTGACAACCCTTGTCTTACACCGGACTGAAGGCGTAACCAATATTGAAATTGATGTGGTGGTGGTGGTGGTGGCTTGGCACCAGTCGAATGAATAAATAATAATAATAATAATAATAATTAAAAAGGTATTTAACAATAACTTTTTGTGCGTGTAATTACAAATAAATAATTAGAAATGGTTTATAGTTTTAATTAAATGTTTAATTGCAATTTGTAGGCGGTTTTTTCTTCGGCTTGCGTACGTATACATATAATGAGTATTAACTACTCATTAATATAAATTTCATTTATTATGGGAAATGCATTTTCTAATTTATTGACTTTTTTAATGTCGTGAGATAAATTTGCATCGGTTTTGATTCTTCACTGTCATAAATTTTTCTCAATTTCACTAATTTATCTATTTTTGTTTGTTGTGTTTCTACTTAACGTGACAAATTTGCCGCCAAAGGTGTTGAAAATCGCTTTAGTATTATGAATATTTTAATTTACAGACATTTTAACTAGATGAGTGAATAAATTGTAAGAAGTAAAGATAAAATTTAACAAAAAAATGTAAAAATCCATAATCCGTTTACCTGTAACAATAGTATTTAAGTAAGTTTTGTATAGAATTGTTTTAGTATTCTGATGGTGACCGAAAGGTTGAAAAAGCGATATTGATATTAATATAATATATTTGTGATTGAACTATACTATTTGTTTTTATAGTTTTCTTTCACGAATTTTGGTCCATATTTACAAATTTAATTGTTTTTTGCATAGCCAAACGAGAGAAATTATTTGTGCTTCCAATGTAACAAATTCATCTATTAAAAACACTAAAAATCAGCTAACTATTATAAATTTTTGAACAAATAGATTTTTAACTAGATATGTAAATGTCGTGCAATAAGTTTGCATCAATTTTCATAGTTTACTCAACTATTTCCTGTTCTTGCGTAAAATATAAGACAAGAGGAATTTGTTGTACTTTTAATATTACGAATTCATCTATTAAAGACATTGAAAACCTGCAAATTATTATGATATTTTTAATTAATAGGTTTTTAACTGGATTTGTAAATGTCTTGCGATTTTTAGATCGATTATTTCTTGTACCTATGTAGAATAAAACGAAAGGGATTTGTTGTGCTTCTAATATGACGAATTCGCCGATTAAAGGCATTGAAAACCTGTTAGTATGAATAATGCACGTAGTTTGTATTTGATTAAAGCATTCAGTCATAGCATCGCGCAAACTTTTTGAATAACTTTTTTTCTACATAAGTATGTATATGAATTAAAACTTAAATGATTAGTTTTGCTTCGATTTTTTTGCAAATTTATAGACAAACACTAAATTAAGTGTTTAATTATTTATTTTGTTTAGTTATTTTAACGCACCTATGCAGCGCAGCTGATTCCAATTTGTTCTGATAGAGACTGAGGGGCAATTTATGTAATAGCAAGATGTAACATTTTCTGGAGCAATTTTATACAGTTTAGAAAACAAACAAAAAGCAATAAAAAATCTCTCTTCTAGGTAGGGCAAGACTTTAACATAGGGAGGTTTGCATTTAATGGGATCTATTTTATAAATATTATTATCATTAATCTGTGATAGAAATTAAAATTCTAATTTATTGATATTTATAACAGAAATTCCTTTAATGTAATCTAAAAATTCAACATTTTACATACGTTTCATTTCATTTTTTATTAATATAAACTAGAAAAAAGAGAAATAGTTGATTTTTGAGAAATTTCAAGCATCTCATTTGCACATTTACTCAATAATCATATCTATGCACGCGACAAGTTTATTCCATCCGGGTCGCAATAATTCACTGATGACATCCAGAATTCAAGTTTTTTTTTGTATATTTAAGTATGTATATCATTCACAATGATGTGTTTACCTGAAATACAAGGACATTGCAAACGAGTTATTATGTTTGATAACAGCAAAGAGTCAATGTAATAATACATATTCAGTTTTGTTTCGATTCGTGCATCGTGCGTTACTTGAAGTATTTTTTCATATATAATAATAACAATATTAAACAATTAATGTGTTTAATTGCTGAAAATTACATTACACTATTTTAATAATTATATTCCTTTGTGTTTGAGAAATAATACAGTTTGTGTTTATTAATGTGTTGACTAAGTAAGAAAAATGAATGAATTTTTTTATATAAATAATATTTATTTGATAGATACGATTAATTGAAATAATATAAGACTATTTTTTTATAATTAATCTCGATGAATATTTATTTTTATTAATATTGATCTTTCTTTGTATAGAAAATTTGGAAAGTTGAGTGGGTAAACGCTAACGCTAATTCATTGCATATTAAATATTATTTTATTGATACAGACTGGTTTTATGGAAAATGTGAGAAATCCTTAAATGTGTGAGTGATTTTATTTCATTGCATGTTACCACAATTTAATTTTATGCAATTAATTGAAATAACATAAATTAAAAAAAAAACCTGTGATTTTAAATGAAACTCATCAATCAAACTATGATTTAAAACTAAATTATTCATTCGAACGACATATTATGAGGGATTAAACGTTTAATTGCATATTAACAATTCAAATGGTGATAATTATACACCATCTAGATATTTTTTATCTATTTTTATTGCATAACAATACATAATGTATTAGGTTTGTGCATAATTATTCATCAATTTTTTATTTTTAAAGATTTATAATAACTTTGATCACAAACTTGCAAAAAGATGAAGGGACAGATGTTTATACATGCATATTGTAGGTAATAGAGCCTAGTTTAAACCTCGACCAAGTAATATTTATAGACACCTTAACAAGTTGACAAAATTGTCAAAATTATGAATAATTTTAATAATCCAATTCAAAAATTATTATATTAATATTATGTAATAACATTTCTGCATCTCTAAATTAAAATTGCACTAATTTTTTACTTTTATGCACATTTTCTAAGGTTTTTAGGAATTTCACAAAGAAATTTATGGACCTTTCACTATTTTATCAATTAAAAAAATTTGCACAGATTTTTTTAGAACGTAATGTGGGCTTCAAGCAGATGTTTTGCCTAGTTTGTGATAAATTAGACTCTGGTTTCTAATGACAATTTAGATTTTTTTCATCGCAATACGAAAAAAATTAGTAACCAACGTGGCAACGAGATACTTATAAAGAAATACTTTTAGGTATTAAAAATTTCCATTTATTTAAAGTCGGCGTCCCATGGTGAAAATTGTTAATACATGCACTACAACATCCAGATAAAATATATGAACGAATTGGTTATATGTTATGAATAAGCGTTTGCATACTATATGAAAATTAAAACAAATATTGCAAGATTGCGCGCGCGCGATAAAATTGTTTTAATAATAAATTTCAAAAAAATAAAACCAGTAAATATAAACTGGAATATGGCATAAAATTGCAAAATCGCCGTTTTTACAGAGCATTTCCAGAATGAATGGAATAAATATTGAAATTAATAAAACGTTGGTGTAAAAGAATGAATATTTAACCAAACTATGAATATATCTATATATTTAAATTGGATTGAAACTTGTCAATGTAATTACGGTTTATAAATGAGAAGGCAATTACAACATATTAAAATTATTATGAGACGTAATTAGTATTTGAATGCTGCAAACTAAAAAAACTCAAATCAAATCATCTGTTTCGATTTACATACATTTTTCATGTTTGACTACAAATAATCAATTTACATAGATATAGATTTATCAAAAACCGCTTTATAATTAGAATAAATGATAAAATATTTTTCCAAAGAGCAAATTTATTATGTAATAGCTAATTTAATTTATTAATAGTCTAATCAATTATTTATTGATAAATAATAAAATGCAAAATATTATATATATAATAAAATAGTAAAGTTTTGGTGTTTTCTAGTAATCATCAATCATATGGAGAAGAAAAAATTTAAATAATATGATAAATTGAAATACATTTTAAATTTATAAAAATTAAATGGTTATGTATAACAAAATTATTAGAGTTTCTATAATTGAGTAAAATCCATAAATTATATAGTAAAATGAAATGATTTATTATAAACATTCCGAATTTGGCCATAAAAGTTGACCTTTT
>JARJDW010010529.1:0-83941 GCA_030264715.1 Adinopsis sp. GC000173
TCTCTAATTTTCTACGTAGAAATATTGTGTATACAACAATCATTTACATAATTCACATTACTTTATAACTATTTAGTAATTCACAAATATCATAATTGTAAAACTATACCAAATGTAATATTACTTTGGTTTTCAGCTACGAAATCAATTCTTATAAAGTTTAATGCTCTGTAACCATTTTTTGGTACGGGACATTCAAATTTGGTACTAACATTAATTAAAAAATTTCATAGATGCGAAACCACATATTTGCGCAGGATTTGAAACGTAGAGATCGCAACTAATGACATTTCCGAAGTCATTGGAAGGTTCCATCAACGCAAACCTTAGGACATTGTCAAACCTTCTGAAAATTATAACGAATTAAATAATGTTTGAGGTGTAAATCTCTGATCATAGAAGATTTCGCGTTGACTAAGGCTTGAGATCTTAAACAACTCGAATGTATTCCTAAATGCAATTTGTTACGCCCTCTATATCTCAAATTCTGCGTAAATATGGTAATTCGCATCGATGTGATTTTTTAATCAATGGTACTATGTGTAGTATATGGGACTTTAAATGTTAGTACAAAGAACACACCGTCAATTCTTTGCGGGAGTGTTTCCCAATCTTCCAGCATCTGCTTGCCCCTTTGATAATTTCCCTTCAACTATGTACCCCCTTGTTAAAATTTATATTTCATTATTATTACAACAGTGTATGTACCTATATATGATTTTTAAGTATGTATTTCGACAAATAAGGCTATTTATTGCAAAACATCTTTGGGTGCAATTAGTGCGTACCCCTTTTAATCTTTTGTATGCCTCCAGGAGTACAAGTACTGCACTTTGGGAAACACGGTGTTACGGATTATAAAAAGCACACTATTTTTTAAGCAATTTTTAACAAAATACATTAGATTATAAAGCCAGATTAAAAATATACTTTTGCATTTTATATATTTTGGTATATTTGGAGTAATACAAAACTCGTAAAGAGAACAAAGAAAACCATTTAAAATTAGAATTCTTTCAATGCTCAACAACAACAATATAATAAAAATCGCAAACTGCAACACTAAACACATATTAATCACGCCTCATTATTTAATGTTCGTAAGTCTATACTTTAACCAGTAGCTGTATCCACCAACTAACGCTGTTAAAAGCTTAAACTTCTAATTAAAGTTGAACCTTTTACTAATGACTTTACAAAATGCATGCTGCTTCGATTAGTAGTTGTAACATATCTATTAAAATTGATTATTTTCTTATCGCACCGCATATAACTTAGTTAGCATGAATGTCAAAATATTAGCGTGATGATTAAAATTGATAAAGTCATTCGATAAAATTATAACTGACATTGCTTAAAAGATATCAAGCGCATTATTTATGCGAAACTAAATCGCAAACATATTTCTTTGTCTTGATAAATACTGCATATTGTGTATAAAAATATCCCACCAACCCGCTTATATTTTTTCAATACATCAAAATCATTTCACATTCAATAAAAAACAATGACATTAATATTTTATGAATTAATCCTATTGGACTTTTCAATTAAACTTTCATTTCATTAAATATGAATTTAATTAAAATTTATTAATAAAATGTGCGTCCATAAACAACACAACAAAAAATTGCTTTTACTCAAAAAGTAATTTTTCATATGCCAATCAACATTTTTTTTATATCTCTCTACCATTGATATATAAATTCGCATTCATTTAAAGCAAATTTTGTCATAGATTGTAATGAATAACAATAAATAATAATCAATGAACAAATACAAATACAAATACACATATAGTATGAGCATTTTTATTTCTACAACTCATATATTTGTTAAATTAATAATTAACATGCCAACCGAACAATTTAGTTAGACTAAAAACAAACTAATGTAAATAAATTTAAGCTAAATTAATTATTGTAATATGCGTACACACGTGTGTATTAAACAATAAACAATTAATTAATTAAACAATAAATTGATCAATAACGCAATATTACATTTCATAATTAACGATATTAATAATCTCTTTTTCAAAATACGGTAAACGTTGTTGTCAATAATGTTTTTCATTGGCGACTATCTAATGAAAATTTCATTACTAATTACCATAATTATATTTGAAATATTCCTTTAAATATGCATGGGTGTATATTATTTTGTAAAACATAAATTTTAGATGTGTGTAGCATGTATATGCATTTTATAACAAAACTTTGCTAATTAAACCGCATTAAATAATATTGTTATTGTAAAATTTAATATTTTCCAATAGCATTTCATATAAAATTAATTAAAACTTTTTATATAAATGTGAAGCCATCCACGTTTTCATTACATCATAATGTTGGAATATTTTTGCCTCCCTAATGAATAAAATGTTAATCTTATTAAGCAGCTTGGCTATTTTCAAATGTTGTTTATTCATTAGCATTTTTGTCTCTAGCAGGCGCAAGCAAGCAAATTGTAAACAACCGACAAGCATGCTTTAATGCAATAATGACGTGTGAGCATAAAATCCAAGCAAAATATTAAATATTAACCCCAAATGTAATTTATGAAAATGTTTTCTAAATAGAATTTAAAACTAATTTATTTCCAGTAATGCGTTTGTGTGCACCACCGTCTAATTAGAAAGTTTTATTCATTAGGAATATGGTTTGTTTTCAAATTTAACTTTTATACCGAATGCGATCACAATTATTTTATATGTACAATATTTGTTTGCGAATTCAATTTAAAATAATTGCGAATCAAACTACTTTTTTATATACCACCTTCCCCATCTAATCAAATCCCAGCTGTAAAAATCGCACTTGCAGAAACTGATGCAAATATTACCTATATGTCCCAAATGAATCTATCCACAACGTGTTTCATCGCTTATTTTTCCATCCCGTTACGGCTATGAATAGATAAACATTGTGTTAATTAATACTGCAACATGTGTATCTTAACCGCAATTAATTATCATTGATAAAATGAGGATAGATCAGGGCGTAGTTTGCGACAAGGCAAGCTGGCTAGGCACCTGCTCGCGGTCCGTAACTAACTGGGAGCCGTAATACATCTAAACGTCATATTGCTTAATTAGTTCAATCAAAAATCAATAATTAAATTATTGACAAATAATAGATAATGTGTTTAATATTTTCAATTCGTTTGTTTGTATATGTAAGATTTCTAGATCCAATAAATGCTTAAGGTGACGACGTTTATATTATCCTCCAATTAGTGCCGCCAACGCAATAGAATTCCCAATTCCAACTATCTACTGAAAATGTGGCAATTACCCATTTTTGGAAAATAATTACGCTTTGAAGGGGCGTTTCTTTATCAACCCTCAAAACTGCAAGTAAGGCTCATCATACCATAGAGTAATTGAAGCAATTTTTAACTACAATGTATTAATATATAATTTATCATAGTGGTAAGTCGTTAGCTAATTGAATTTCATGTTAACATATAAAATTCCCACTTATTTGTGCACTTCAACACGCCATAGGCGAGTATTTATCTACCAGTATTGTTTCTAAACAGACATTTATAATTATTCATATTCGTATTTCATAAATAATAATATTGTTTTTAATTATTATGTTTTAACATAATGCATAAGTAATAAAATCGTCTATTTTGATTTACTCTATTTTCCCAATATAAAATCTGTCGTGTAATTTGAGAGATAGATGAATATAATATCTATTTATTGTTACATTTTGTTATTATTCCATAAATATATTTTTGTTTTATTATAGCTAATGATTACCTCCATATCTATATTCAAATTGCTTATAACAAGTGTTTCGAATAACGAATACAACAAACTATTTGACAACTCTCTAAGAAAATAGCGTTTGGAACTTAACAAATGGAAATTATAACAAAAATTATATGCTTGTAAATTCTTTTCCAAAATATTAATAGACATTCTTAGACTTCATAATGAAAAAAAAAACTTGTTAAAATGATATTATAACATTTGTGGGAAATTTGAAACTAAAAAATACTACAGTTTTATGAAATTTACTTGCATTCTTATTAGAATTTCAAAATAGCAGTAAATATTATTTCTTAGAAATATGAAAGAAATTGCCGAATATATCCCTGTAATGTTTAAAATAAATATCACATTAAAATATAATTCCATTTTTTCAATGTTTTAACTTTTGAAATAAAGTGTTTTGCATTACGGCTTGAATTCAAATACATATTACGTAATTACTTATATGTATTTATATATTTGAAATAAAAATTTTAGTTTAATTTATTTTCATATAATTTAAGTAATGCAAAATTTGTAAGAAGTACCGTAAATATAGTTTTATCTCAAGCTCGCGCATAACTTAATTGGGTCCTAGAATAGATAATTAAGATAGTCTGTAAATCTTAATCAAACGTTTACACTTCAAACATAAATCAGAGACCAACCCTACCAGACTAAACAGTCACTTTTACTATTTTTAATAGATACCTTATTATGATAAGACATTTAAGAGTACTTTGCCTGCTTAAACAGATGACGATAAACGCCAAAATGTGGATAAATCTAAGATTTATGACGTTGTCTCGCGCTTATTGCTCATCAGCAGAAAGTCATCATTAAACTTGATGTTAATAAAGGCGAGGTGTAGCAAGTAGCAACGGTACTGCAGGTTTTTCTAATAATTATCACCAGGAAACGTGAAAAACATCTTTGCAACTTATTAGTAACGAAAAAAAAAATAAAAGAGAACTGACCTTTTTTTTCCTCTAACCGTTTCATGCCGGGCACGAAATTGACAACATCCTAACCTTTTTCCATGCCCACGTAATCAATGTTTTAGCAGAAAGAAATATTTCATACGCTTGTAGATTACATTCCGGCCGATTGTCACGCATCCATGCGTATTTTTCATTCGTGCAATTCTACAAAATAATTCAATTAATACTACATTGGTGCAAAATCACCTGATTAAATAATACGAGAATAGTATGAAGACAAAAACCTCACCGACATCGTCTGCATTGAATGTGATCATGTAGTGTAAATTCGACATTGTTTAGCGTAAACAATCATTAAATACCATTATTATTATTACGATACACAACTAATTGCTTCTCATGAGAGGAAAAAACCCGACGCCGAAATTAATTGGTGAAACAAACTCAATAGTGTTGACAAATTGCCATACAAGTTTTTTTTTCTTTTTACTGCACTTATTATAGCGATGTGAATTCAATACGTGAAATGTAGATATTATATTACATTTGAAGCTAATTGCTTCACACGAGAGAAAAAAGCACTGCCAAAATTAATTTGTAAAACAAACGCTATCGTGCTGACGGTGTTGACAAATTGCCATACAACGTATGTCGGTGCTTTTTAATTTATACTATCTCTAATAAGTAACTAATACTTATTACACTAATGTGAATTCAATACGTGAAATAAAAAGTATGGAATCGGAATATTATATTACATTTACAGCTAATTGCTCTACACAATAGAAAAACACCGGTGTAGTGTTGACGATGTTGACAAATTGTTATACAATGTATTTTGGTGCATTTTTCTATTCACTGGATCTAGTAAGTAGCTTTAATATCTACGTGAAATAAAGAATGTCGCAGTCACTAACACTATTATGCATACACACACTGACAAAATTAATTTGTAAAACAAACGTTATAGGTTATAGTCGGTGACAGTGTAAACAAATTCCGATGCAAATTATATTTCGGTGTGTTTTCTTTTTACCACATTAAATACGTAACTCACACTTGTTATTGATATGAATTCAATACCTACCCGAAACAACAAGTGTGGCAATCATTAACTACTATTATTATTACGATGCACAGATAATTGGTCTACACACTGCCGAAATGAATTTGTGAAGCAAACGTTGCAGCTTGACGATGTTGACAAATTGCCATACAATGCATGTCGGTGTGTTTTTCTTCTTATTACATCTAATGAGTAACTCATACTTATTATATCAATGTAAATTCAATACGTGAAATAAAAAGTGTGGGATGTAGATAAATGTAAATATTATATTACATATAATTTAATGATGATAATGTTAAATTGTTTTTCTTCTGTGCGAAAACGTCGTGACAACATCGCAAAACGTGCGTTCGCTGCAGCTGCATAATTTTATTTGTTTTATAATGGTTAGAGTTCATTGTTAAATAGTGTTGTTGTTGTAAATTATGAAAAAATGTTAATTAAAACTTATATAATAGGAAAGATAGTAATTTTGCATTTGATATGTTTAAGATAAAACAGCATGTAAATATGTAAGTATTATCCAATCTTAATTCTAATTAAATATAAAATTAATTTATTTGGATTCAAAATCGACAAAGAATATGAAATCGAACAATAAGGTTTCTATCGTTGCTCTTTTAGGCACAATTTTGTTATTTATATTATAGTATATTATAGTTTAACAATTTTGTGCTTAGAAGGGACAAGTGATAATCTGCGATTAGAGTTACATGGAGAAATTGCACATACGATTACTCAGTTATTCTAGAATTATATGTATGAAAATTGATAATTGATAAAAGGATGATTTGGAAGGAAGAATATCTACATTTGGACATTTTATTCTTAAATAAAGAAATTAATAATAAACTCAAGTAGCAAAACTATGTAAGACAGATTAGATTGTGAAATAAATTTTCTAATATTTCTTATACAAAACAACTAAGCGTAAATATTTTTCTTTTCAAACCTTCTTCTTAACTACAATATAGTATATAAAGGTTTAAAAAAAAATTAAAATGTACTTTATTATTGCATAACAATAAGCCTTTCAATTGCTTGTAGATTGGAAAATCATTTTAACACAACTAGAAAATAAACTAAGTAGAAAATGTCTTACTGTTGAAAAACAACTATTTCGAATCTTCTGTTTTTCGATGTTGTCTTAAATAATTCGTTTTGGTGAGTGATTGTTATCATTGATTTCGCTTTAAAAACAGTCAGAGCTTAAAAACAATTTACTCAATTGAAGTAACATCGTTTTTAGCCGTGCCGGTAATGAGGAAAAACGTTAAGAAATGAAAATCATGCATTGAAAAGGATGATAAATCGATCAGTTTAGAATTGTGATGAATTTTATCTAAACGCTTAAAAGTTAATTCAATTATAGGGTGATTGATAGGCAATAATTAGAAATATTTAAAGCGTTCGTTTTAACTTGTTTCAGCAAACAAATTCGAAGGGTACGTTTTTAATCGATGATTTTAGAATTGTGAGAAATATTTTCCAACCGCCTGAAATTTAATTAAATTAGACTGGTTGGTGAGCAATAATTAGAAATATTTAAATCGTTTATATTAATTTATATCAACCAACAAATTTGAAAGCTTCGGTTTTACGGTTGCCAACAATGAAAAGCATCAAGAAATGAAAATCGTGTATTCTAGAGAAAATAAATCGATGAGTTTACAATTAAAAGCAAATTTTTCCAACCACTTAATTATTGTTTCAATTAGAGTAGTTGGTAGGTAATAATTAAAAATATTTAAATCGTTCATATTAATTTATATTAACCAACAAATTCGAAAGCCTCGTTTATAGTCTTCCCAACAATGAGGAGAAGCACCAAGAAATGAAAACCATGCATTCAAGAGAACGATAAATCGATGAGTTTAGAATTGTGAGCAAATTTTTCTAACAACTTCAATATTACTTCAATTATGGTAGTTGGTGAGTAATAATTAGAAATGTTAAATCATATTAATTTATGTCAACCAACAAATTCGAAATCTTCGTTTTTAGTCTTGCCAACAATGAGGAGAAGCATCAAGAAATGAAAATCATGCACTGAAAAGAATGATAAATCGATACGTTTAGAATTGGGAGCAAATTTTTCCAACTACTTGAATATTACTTCAATTAGGATGGTAGGTAATAATTAACAATATTTAGACCGTTCGTATTAAATTTAATAAATTCGAAGGATATGGTATTAGTCTTACCAACAATGAGGAAATCAGAAACGAAAATCATACATTGAAGATGGATAATAAATCGATGATTTTCGAATTGTGAGAACTATTCTTCAAGCGCTCAAATATTAATTAAAATGAAGTAGTTGGCAGACAATAATTAAAAATATTTAAACCGTTTGTATTAATTTATGTTAACAAACAAATTCGAAAGCTTCATTTTAAGTTTTACCAACAATGAAGAAACACATTAACAAATCATGGATTGGAGAGGATGCTAAATCAATAAATTTAAAATTGTGATGATGAATTTTTCCAACCTCTTGAATATTAATTCAATTACAATGCAATAGGCAATAATTAGCAATATTTAAGTCGATGATAGTAATTTGTTTAGTTTTAAAGAAATGAAAATCATGCAATAAACAGAATGCTAACTAAATCGATGAGTTTAAAATTGTGCGAAAATTTTTCGAACCTCTTGAATATTAATTCAATTAGGGGTGGTTGGTAGGCAATAATTAGAAATATTTAAACCGTTCGTATTAATTTGTTTCAGCAAACAAATTCGAAAGCATTCCTGAAACTCTCAGAATTTCTGTACTATATTCTAACCTACCCCTACCAGATTGTACATTAATTATCTCAAATCACACTCGGCAACTTAATTGAGGTGTTGCGAATATAATATTGAATTAAAGTTTGATGCGCCAATAGAAATGTGGCAATTAAAAATCGTGTAATGGGTAAAAGCATTTATAAATACCGCCTTCTAGCACGCTGTTTTCAGTGGTAGATTAATTAAAACAATTAAAAATATTTTTAATAATGTGCAGTAACTAAATCATGTTAATGTTTATTTTATGCAATCTTAAAATTCGTGTTTTTTATTAATAATGAAATTTTAGCGTGCATATCATACCAACAGCATCTATCATTGCAATTACGTTAATCAGCTTATTTTCATTAGCATCACTCGACAGTAGGTAAGTATACAGAAGGTATTTTTAAGGCAGGCGGTTGTTGCTCGTTTTTTCTATATAGGTAGTATAAGCTAAAGTCCCAAAAGTAATTTCCATTATTATATTGATGGTGCACAATCACTATATTTATCTAGATTTTTATCATCGGTCTATACTGCACGTATTATAGTGGTTATATGATCAGATATATTCCATTACAGTACGTGCACATATACAGCAGTAGAGATAACTCGCGAGTTAATCCTATACACCAATTTATTTCGATGTTATTGTTAATTTTTTTATTATTTTATTTCTAGTTTACTACTAATTTTATGGGTCCATTTTAATACGAACGAGCATTAAATTATGTTGGTAAGCTGCAATTGTTTTCCAATTAGAAGCTTCAATAGTTACAATCAGTTCCTAATTAAATCCCATACTTGAAATGCGGTCACGTATCAATAATTGATCGGATTGTACATAGAATAGTAAGTAATGAATATTATTTAGTTGCGTTTTGTTACTTTATTAAGCAAGCGCGCATCCAAATCGTAAAAAAACTAGAAATTATTTTGCAACCTTCGTCTTGCAAAACTCATTTTTTCTTTCCTATTACTGAAACCTATAATAAACTTAATTCGCTACGAACTTACAATAATTGAGTAATCAGATCACATACATGGAAAGACAAGTTGGATATGCCATTTTCACGACCACCCAACGTCCACACTTGACTGAATCAAAATTTAATCCATCGACGATTATTGTCTTTTCTGTCTGCAATCAAATGATGAAGAAAATGAGTTTTGTGTATGTACGAAAATACGAAAACAGCATTCGCAAGTCAGACGCGCGCGCTGTTTTTGTTTCGCATTGCCAAGTTGATAGCGCTGATGGTTCCAATTAATTGTTATCCGCTGCTGGAATTTGTTATTAATCTTTGTAAGATGATAAGTGGAATCTTTACTTCAATGTGACAACAATAGTAGCGTTCAAATCGTCAAAAGAAACATATAATAAATGACTTTAAAGATTGGTTGTGTTATTGCGGCAGTGATTAATGTTTTAATTAAAACATCTTTGCACAAATTATATCATTTTCTGTATGAATGAAGTCAGACGTTGTTGTTAAATCAATGATGTCTGAATAAGTAATAAGTAAAACGAAAATCGCAAGCCGTTTTGCTATGCCTCCAATTTTACATGGAATGGCTTTCCAAGCAATTGCTCATATCCGTTTTAATTCTAGTTCAATTATCATTTGATTAAATTGCAGCATTTTTCAATATCATTTGTTGTTGCACCAAATTATCTTATTAAATAGTTTGCTGCAGTGGTTAAAGTTTAATTTTAACTTAAACCACATCGAGACATCTTTGTGATATTACGTAGATTACAATTCTCCGCTACTGGAAACTAGATGGCGCGGTTTGGGATTAAATAAAATTTAATTAATTAATGTGATTTAAAATCTTAGTGATTACCTTGAAACTATAGAACTTTAAAAATATGTACGATGCCAATCATTACACTTTTTTTCCTTTTTCATAATACGTAAATAAAAATAAAAAAGAAAACGATTAATATTTTGAATTATTTATGCGTACAGGTGAGTACGACTATTTGTTTTTATTACAAATATCGTAAAATTTATGGATGATTTGCTGTACAAGTTTATAGCTAGACTATAAAACCTACAAGGTGTAACACAATGGCCAAAATAATTTAAAAATGTTTCCTTTGTTTGAATTTATATTGTTCTATTTAAACAAGAAAATACATGATTTATTTCTCTTTTTATATAATAATCAAAATTTATTTTAATTTTACATGATAAACAACTAGAAACTTATTAGATTCTTTTCAAAAATATTTTAATTACTGCTTGAGGCACACTTGAAACATTTTGGATTTATAGGTATTAGGATTACAATCATTTTGTTTATATTGGATAAATAGAAATAGGAAATATCAATAAATTTTTAATACTAACGTAAGGCAATAAGTTGCCTTCAAGCAAGACAGTCTCTCCTCTGTCCATAAAAGGCACTGTCTACTTGGTCAGAATAAGCAAAAACAAAAAATGAATTATTTATAAAAACTAATATTACAGTAAGTAAACAAATACTTCGCATAAACATTACATTTCACTTTATACAAACATTACTTAAACAAAATAGTAACAAAAATGAAATAATTTCTAATCATGCCTTTATATATTTTAAAGTGAGCAACGTTTCCAAAATAAAAACAAATGAAACTATAAAAAGTACCTGAGTGCAAATTAAAAAAAAATAGATTAAGATCTAGTTAATCATAAAATAATATACTTCTTATTGAAACTGAATGCTTAAATAGCTTTAAATGACTATAGAAGAGACCAGTGATATTGGACTAATACAGATTACCAAATATCTATAACCAGAGGTTTTAATTAAGATTACAAATTAAAATATATAAAAAGATTCTTAGCACATAAAAAGGTAATAATTTAACAATAGGTTTTTTTAATTAACACATAATTATTTGTCCAACCAACAGAAATTTATGAACTAATTACAATGTGTTAAGAAAACAACACTTAAAACAAATGACTTTATCACTATTTCGCTTCCTTTCCTTCTTCTTCAACCCTATTTACCAAAAATATACGATAAATGAACTATATTTTTTTTCTTCTTTTTTTTGATTTCATAATTTACAATGTAATTAAAGATGTGTTAAAGTAGTATACACATCTGGCTAGCTATTCATCTAATTTTACATATTTGCGATTTGTTGTATAAAACTATGATAACTCGTAAACGTATTATATAATATACAATATACAAAAAAAAATAAAATAAAAAAATTAACTAATTGTAAGCAATTGCTCTTAACTCTCAACATAACTATATACATATTTGGTATTTTTATTTTGTTTTTTTCTCATTTTTATATTATATTGAATTAAATTGTCAGACTATAGGAAGTGCACTTAACGAATATATAGTAGTCTGAAAAGGTTCGATGCAAATTAAATATGTGCTATATGTAATATTCAGTTATTTAGTTTGAAATAAATTATATACAACGATAAGATTTTAGACTACTATATAAACTAAATTTACAATTTGCTTTTTCTAAATTGGAAATCGGTAACCAATAAAAATTAATTAAATTCCTTTAATAAAAACCGCCATCATTTTTTGTATTTTTGTATTCTTTTTTATCACAATCTGCCTACTACTATCATCAAACTGAGACTCTTTTTTTAAAAAATATGATTTATATAAATAAATTTATTTTTATCAAACATAATATGATAACGATGGTAGATACAACAGATTTAATATGCAAAATGTACAATGTATGAGTGTTCAATTACAAAGCAACACTATCACCTCGGCTTTGTCACATTATAATGTTTCTTATCATTAATATGCAAAATATTTTCATTTTTTGTTATGCGTTACATATAAAAAAATTTTATTACTTTGCAAAATGAACACAGAATTTGTTTTTTGATAATACTATTTGTTGTGTAAAGTTTAGGATACGAATTATCAAATTGACCTAGGTTTTTGATATAAAATATATCTATAACTAATTTGTATAAATGAAAACTAAGACCAGACCAGTACAATCTATAAATTAGATAGATTAAAATTGTTCCTATCGATGTTTTGTACGGCCTTTACGTTTTGGTACTATTACAATATTTAAGGCCTTTTTCCTTTTACTGGTAGGCGATTGGAATAAAATATCTTGGGTGCTACTACTGGTGCTAGTTGTTGTTTGTTCAGTTAAAGTATCAAATTTTCTTTTTCTGCTCACAGCAGGTAGTGATAAAAATTGGAAGGAATCTTCATCAATTTCCTTACGATGCTGTCTTCTAATTCGCTCGCTTTGTCTTGTTTTTTCATAAACTTTACGAACTAATCGCTTCCGTTTCTTTATCGGCTCATTTGTATCAATAGAATTCTTGTCACTGACTACAATACCACTAGAGCTAGTTGATTCCCGCACAGTTTGATTCGATGTTCTTTCACTTATTGAATTACTAGGTGAAATATTGTTAGGATCTAATGGACTTGAACTCATTGTTCTTAAATATTCTTTAACACGATAATCCCCGAAACAAAATACATTGTCCTTTTTCTCCGTTGATGCCGAACTAACTTTAGCAGTTGAAGTTTGATCCGACTGTTCATCAATTTTCTTAAGATCAAGACTTAGTTGTGGTTTAGATGTTAATGGTGTTGTTGGGACAGATTTCGAAGAGCCTTCACTAGTAAAACTACTTGATGAACTATTATTATCTGATGAGCTCTTTTTATTTCGTCGACGTTGTGCCAATTTTGCACTGAGAACGTCTTGCAACCGAAAACCTTCACGTTGTGCTTTATGAAAAGCATTGAAGGTAGTTTGAAGACTTCTTTCAGCCGAACCGCTTGAACTTAACACATCCGGTGTCATTAGCGGTGTTGGCGGAACAGTTTGTGTGCCTTGTACCCATGGATTAAGTCTTAAGTCAGACATTTGCAGACGCTGACTTGGATTAACAGTGAGTAAACCGCACACTACGGCCTTGGCCTCATCAGAAACATCTTTCCAAGCTGGTGATGAAAAACTAAATTCTCCACCTTTAATCCGTGCCATCACAGCCGCTGCGCTATCATCTCGAGAGCGTGCATGAAAAGGAGCACGACCACATAGCATGGTATACAATATTACACCTAAACTCCACATATCACAGTTTTCATCGTACCCGTCTGGATCACCATTTAATACTTCTGGTGCCGCATAATGTAATGTATAGCAGGGTGTATGTAACGCTTCACGTTCCTGCTTCAATCGGGCAAAACCAAAGTCAACTACTTTAATCTCGGCATCATCATCATCGGAGGTAAATAAAAGATTCTCGGGTTTTAAATCTCTATGTACAACACCGCGAGAATGCATGAATCCTACGGCAGACACTAATTTACGTAAAATATTGGCGGCTTCAGATTCGGTAAATTGGGATTTTTTCCTAATCCGATCCAATAGTTCACCGCCCTTTAGAAATTCGCATATTAAATATGTGTGTCCTTCGTCCATAATAACATCGTGCAAATTTACAATATTTTGATGTCCCTGACATGCACGTAATAAATTAATTTCCTGTGTACAATCGGTCCGCCGACTAACAATTTTCACAGCAAACTCTTTTCCTGTAGCTTTTTGTACACAACGTCTGCAGACTGAAAATGAACCATCACCCAAAATTTGTTCATTCAAATCGATGTCATATTGTTGAAAGAATAGGGAATTGTTCATCTGACATTCGACTAATTTCGATTTGTCTTCATTACGTACAATCGGCTTGAGAAGATCGTCAGAAATGACATTCTTCGAGAATAGCACAGAAGGAGCCACGTACGAGTAGCCCTTAAAAATTTTATCATAGTTTGGAGGAATTACAGCTGGCGAATCAGTGGCAGGTAATTGAGTAAATTCTTCGCTAAAATTTGAGACATCCAGTTCAGTTCTAAAAATAAAAGAAAGGAGACATGATGTTAGAATTTATTGCATTTTGATAATATCTATATAACTAATATACCTAATAACTGGTACGAAAGGTGCAGGAATTTCTTTACGTGCAAGAGAATCCCAATCGATTTGTTTGAAAAATGGATGTCGTTTCAGTTCTTTGGCATCTTCTTCACCTCCACCCAAGCGCTTTCTAGGATCCTTGACTAATAATTTACTAATGAAATCTGCTGCTTCCTTTCCCAACGCTAAAAACGACAGTCATTTTAGAGAATTTATTTATTAAAACATAATAACAAATAAGCGTCTTACAGTCAGGTATTGGAGGTGTCGTCTTCAGAATTCTTCTTGATATTTCTTGTTGCGTATTCCTTTCACCTTCAACGGTAAAGGGAGATGCACCAGTGAGAAGTTCATATGTTAATACACCAACGGACCACCAATCAACCGCCTGTAAAATTAATTACACCAAAATAATTAGTTAACGTTTTTTTTTCATATTCAGCATATTCATAATATTAATTCATAAAAAAATGTTGCCACTTGAGGGAAATTAATTTGAGAGTAATTTTATGCACTCTTCTAAAAGAACGACACGCACATATAAAGTATGTTGTTAGTAAAAATTTATTCTGGCATGCAGCCAGTCAGTTCCTAGCAATAGAGAAAGAGCAAGAAAAAATATATGTATGTATGTATGTATATGTTATATATTTTATAAATAAAAGTTTTGCAGCAATAATCCAAGAAACCGCATAGATAATTATAAGAATCAAATTAAATTTAATAACGATACCAGTCAGTCATAAATTATACGCAAAGTAAATCAAAAAATTGATAGGCTTTTAAAGTAATTGCTGTCATAGAATATTTCCATATCAAAAACTCGAAATATTGTTGTATGGAAGTTTAACCAGCAGTAAGGATAACTGTAGAAATACAGTTAAAGAGCCTAATGATAAAATGTTTCGATTCCGGTACACTGTAAAAGCAAAGTGGGTCAACAAAATCCATTGCAATATAAGCAGTATACACGTTCGTGTATATTGAGGGCAAAGAGAGTGACAAAGATCGATA
Source organism: Adinopsis sp. GC000173 (assembly GCA_030264715.1). Taxonomy (NCBI): domain Eukaryota; kingdom Metazoa; phylum Arthropoda; class Insecta; order Coleoptera; family Staphylinidae; genus Adinopsis; species Adinopsis sp. GC000173. The sequence goes on from JARJDW010010529.1 coordinate 15,507, forward strand.
CAAATCTAATATGCACGTCGTAGAAAGAGAAAAGAAACGGTTAACAGTGAAAGTAGGATATGCATAACACTTTAATAGTAATAATACAAATTGGCCGCGATTTGTAATTATTTTGTATCAAATACTTCCAAGACAAATTTCATCACTTTATATATGTCATCAATACCGATATGTATACAATTTTTTGCAGGTGGAATAAATATTGTTTATTATTATTTTGAATATTAAATATACCTATATAAAAATGGGAACGCGCTTGCAAAATATGACCGTGATATTATTGCTTTTACTGCATACGCGCTGTTAATTATACAATAAATAATTTAAATATTAAAATAAACTGCAAAACAATATAATTGCATAATATTTCTATCAATAAACAATGCACAACCAGATTTTCTACGGAATTTATAAAATTATTTTATTGTTTTTCAATTTGTAGTTCAATGGTTGATAAAAATCAAATGATTAATTTAAAACTTCCACTTCTATGTGTGTCTAACAATGTTTTGCAAAATGAATAAACATTCCCATTCAGTTACTCATTTTCATATCAGACTTGTTGTTCAAGTATGTTGGGAACGTTTTGTTAATAGTATTAACCTTAAGATCTACTTATTAAAATGAATACGCTTTGGAATGTGGCTTCATATAGCGCACGACATAAGGATAAATATCAACTATTTGATATTACATTATCAACAGCCATTATGACATCCGTTCTGGCACAGATGTCCAAAAACGTGTCGCTTTATATCTTTGTATAGATAGTGCACTTAATAATATAAGAAAAATATTTTCATAGTATGCGAATGCTTTTATTTTATAGCTGCGTAAACAGCTTCGTAGAAATCAATTTATCGCATAATAAAAAAAGTACGCAATTACGAAGAAACGAAATTGTTTAGATGAAATTTTAAATTTGAAAATTATATTTTTAGCCTAACACAATTTTAGCGTACCACTACTACTATGCGATGGCTAAACGAACGTTACATTAATGATTACTTTACATTATTAGGCCGAATTATTATTCATTTTAATTACATAAAAGTATATCGTTGAAAACTGTATTTTTAAATAGGTATAAAAAACAGCACTTTTGCTCACTTTCGTGCTATTCACACTTAAAAAATAATTTCGCCTTTTTTATAACTGTTAATAGATGGCTGACTGGCTGGCTGGCTTACAGTTATTAGGTGTGTTCTTTTACTTTTATTTATTAATTTGTCAATTTATCATTTCGCAAAAAATCGCCAACGTATCGTGATGCATAATCAGCAATTAATAGGTATCAAAAAATAATTAATGACATGCGGCTTCTTGCTTGCTGGTTGGTTTTTTTGTGTGTGGAAAAATATTTATCCAATTTGAAATAATAAATGGGTACTGCTTTTCAATTATTATGCAGGGAAGTAAAACATCATTTGTAACTATGTCACAAGGTTGAGTTTTTTAATGTTCTCCCACTTTCAATTACATTTTAAGATTACCTAATTATAAAAGATTTAGACAAATGATTTCGTGATGAATCGGTGCAGAAAAATGTAATGTTTTTCTGTTTTTATATTATTTTTAATACTATGATTATGATTCTTATTATTATTATTAAAAAAATATAATAAAATGTATAGCAGAGTTACCTAAGTGGGTCATAAAAGTGTGCCGAGGCGCACTTCGCAATTGATCAAACCGTTTGCTTCAACGCAATGTTTACCATTGTTACAACATTTATTATAAGAAATTTAGTACAATGTAAGTGAAGTAAAATGTTTAAACAAGAAATAGAGTGATTAGCGTTGCTTTAATTAATATAAAAATAAAGCACTCTCAGATGATAATAGTAGGGCAATATCACATAAACTAGCACGAAAGACCTATTTTACCCGACTTAACTGGGAATACACACTTAATTGGATTCTTTTCACTTTACTATACATATTGGCCAGCCAAGCACAATGTTTATAGCGGCGTCTTTATTAAATCTATAAACAGGGGCGGCTTCACAATTTTAAATATTAAAATGTCTACAAAAATAAACTGCATGCCTACACTACCTACTTGTGTTTTCCGTTCTAGGAAAAACGTTAACCCACATTTAAATTAACATGTTTTCGGTTTATAATTAATTAATATTGAAATGTATACACAGGATATAATCCGAGAATAACTAATTTTGCGCAAATTTAGAAAACAACAAAACATTTTAGTTTTTTTTTATGTAACAAGATTGTTAATGATAATGATGATGATGATGATGAAATATTATATGGCTATGGCTAGAAATAAAGTCAACTTCCGAAATTTTTTTGTTTAATAGACACAATAGAATGTCATGCTTTCACTTTGCCTCTTACTTTTATGAGAATTTCACATAACATCTATTTAGAAGCATATATAGAAATCAAATTTTTTTCTCTCTGCGTTGTTTGTTGCTGCTGCTCCATGTCATTTTCCTCTTTTTGTATGCAAAATTCGTTCCCGAAATGTTTGCGTAATGCCGCGATTCGACAATTAGAACAATTAATAACCACAAAAAATAATTAAGACTGCCACAAATTAAAAAAATAATGCTTTTGTAAACACAACCAGTAATCATATTTCGATAGAAAAATTAATTACAATTACATCGTGCTTGTTTGGTAGGCAAGAAAGTAAGTAAGTATAATAATAAATGAGTTTTTAAATATACCCTTCAAATAATTGCTCTGTTATGTGTGCAATGGATTCAACCCCTATTTTTTTCCTATTTGTTTATGGTTTCGTATTAACATCAAATATAATTAGCAATTATATAGCGCGCACCTTGGGAAAAACTTCGTGTCCTCGTTTTGAAAATAGATTCGTGTGAGTTTATTCTTGAGGAAGTAATGCACGCGTACAAATAACGATTAGTCCTTGATTGATTAGGATTGCCAATTAATAATTTATTCCAATTAGAGAAGCTACACATTTTTACTAAAATAACTATATAACTGTTTATTGTTCTGCAAGGACGTTCTAAATATACTGTTAGAATGTTAAAAATAATCCAACTACTAACATTTGATACTATTTTTAAACCATTTGTATTAAATCATATGACTGTTGTTAGATTCGAACATTAATACTGAAAAATACTAGAAAGAGTTATTGCATTGTGCGAGTACGATGATAAAAATATATCCGTTCAAGGATGTGAAATTTAATAAAACTTCAACTTCATTACGTGATGGAAGTAAAACAAATGCGTTTTAATTAAGCGACAATGCTTTGTAGAATAAAATTGAGTTTAAGCATTCATTGTTATTAATTATTAGGAAAAACAAATTTTACTTTTGACATGAATACGGTGGTGGCATTTTATTATTTTTTACACAAACACCGAAATTTTATCATCAAATAATACTTTCATAAAAAGAAAAAAAATGTAATCGCGGCAGTGAAAGGAACTGACATGCCTTGAACTTCAAAAAATAAAACAAATTTCTTTCCGACAAACAAAAAAATAAAATTATCAAAATCTTATTTGCTTTACATTTTAATTTTATTAACAAACATTTAATTTCATGCCGCTGTTTAAAAATAGCTATGAAATTAGTCTGTGGTTATTTATGCAATGTCTGATATAAAATGTTGGGTTTATTAATAGTCTTAATATATTAATTATTCAATACTTATTATGTTACTAGGCACTAACAATAAAGCTAGACGAAAAAATAGCTTGCCTCGAAAAAAAAAGTTGCGCTCTGCCTCTTTTTTGATATAGTCAATACGAATAACATGCGCATTAAGCTAAAGCGGCCTCTTATATTTATCACGATATTTTTATATATAAAACATGTGAAATGCAATTTGGACTAACGCCTATATTTATAAGCATTATTTATAATTATAATTACCTTCAGCAACCTTCATATATTGTCAAAATATTTAAATATTTTACACCGGTTGCATATTTAAATATAAACAGCTTTATTTGATCTAAGATTATCTTTCTAAAATCGCGCAAAGATTACAATAAGACAAATAAAGTCTGCAAATTGAATCCTTGACCATAATGCTTTACCTCGAAACGAACACAATCGAAAAAAACAAGGCCTAGCTAACTTTACTAACATATAACATAATTATAAATTGAATAAATAATGCGCTACACAAGTTCCTTTATTTTAATCTTTAATTTCGCTGTTAACTAAAATGCAAGACCCATTCTAGGAACGTAAATAATCTGCTTTTAGACTCCTGCATCGCCTGAATGTAAATTCGCTTCTCCCAATTAACATTTTTATAGTTATTCGAGTAACTGCGAGTAAAAAAATACAATTAAACTAAAAGCATATCAGAAAACAAATTTCTCAATTAGAACCTAGATCTGGTAGATTATACAGAGCAAGCACATCGTTTATGAAATATTATAATTTAGCAATTATGCACTCCAAGTACTTGTAGGAGGTAACCAAAAAGGCGGCTACATAAGAGCATATACGTTATACTTTAGCGATAATACGTTATATGGCATTATCTACAATATGTTATTTATTGTTACGTGATGTTCTACATAATTTAATATTTAAAATAAATTTACTTTAATGCTGATTTGCAGTATAAGATTTTATTAGATATAACATAAGCCAGCCAGTTTTATTGTTGCTCCAGGTTCTCTACGGCATTGTCAATAGAATTTCGGATAGCATCAATTTTTTAAACAAAGCTGTCATGCTCTTGAACCTTAAAGACTTATAGAGCCAAAAAACCAACCAACCAGATTTTTGTATATGCGAGTAATCCTATTAACTTATTAACGTTGTATCGATAAATTTACAAAATAATACAACAGATGGCATCAAAAAAAAAATCAAAATTCAAAAACATTTTAATCAAACCATTCTGTTTCAATTATTTAAACTCCACACATTTAACCAGTAAACACTCAATCTAAAATTAGAGTGCTCTTTCAAACAAACAATTTGTTATTTTTTGAGTAATGAAGCTCACTTGCATTCGACCGTTTTTTTTATTATTATTATTATTATTATTATTATTATTACGAAAAAGAAAGAAAAACTACCGTAAGCTCATTAAGTATTCCCACGTCCATACACATGCATTAAAGTAAGTTTCAGTATATGTGTGTAGTATGTGTGTATATGTAATGTAACAAATTATCATATCCGGATGTATGTGGAAAGGACTCGCATTACATCTACATGTACGTGTGTCCGCTTAATAAACAGATTTTTCAATTAATTAAAAGTAAAATATAAGAGAATATAAGAGAATAAATAAAAAAACAAACGGTTTTTTAACATGTTACACTTTCATCATCGTAATTAGCATCATAAGCATTGCATCGTACACTCTCAATTCCATTGTAGCGCTGTATATACTCATTCCTCCACAATTTACTTTTCTCATCATTTATGTAATCAATAATGTTTAAATAACTTATTAACATTTTTAGGTTTCTAGGTTGAAAAATTTAACATTAAAATGCTAGTGTTGTATTAATGCCAAAAATGTCAATTGTAAATTAAGTAGTGTTTTAACGTAGAAAAGAAATAGGGCGTAAAAACTATGCTGTTTGCATTATTTAAACCGAACATATACTAAGTAATTTGATTCAGACGTTGATAAAATTATCAATTCTGTTTGCTCCGATGATGTTAGATAATTTTGGTTAATTTGCTAGAGTTAAACAAATAATTTTAATAACATTTTGATTCAACTAGAGAATAAATAGAGCTCTTGAAGATCGCAGATAATTAGATAAAATTAATAAAAACTAGTTCAATCTAGTTTATTATAGACATAACACATTTTGAACACAATTCAAAATCGGATTGAACGCGCCTCCAATTCTCTTTCATGAATTAACAAATCGTTGTTTCATTTTGGGCGAGAAAAATGATTGGAATGAAACGTCGCAACGTTTAAAAGCAACTCGATTAATTTAAAGCTTGTTTTTTTAGATTTAAAATATTGAAATGGAGCGTTTAAAAACAGCTGATCAATGAAGTTGGCAACAAAGCTTGAGGGTCAAATTAAAAACTATGCATTACATGGATTTGCTGTGACATGTGATTTAAATTTACTGTTAAAACTATTCACAGCAAATTAATTTTTATTTATATCGCTTGTATTTTTTTGTTACAGAATTTAAATTTAACTATTTAATGTCTAAATTTGTAATGTTATGCAGTGGGATAAAAATGCTTATTTCCGAAAATATCACACGCTATTGCGGAATGAAAAAAGAAAAGTAATAAGCCAATACTTGGCGTGTTTCTTATTAATTTGCGCTTGAAGGACGTTTAAAGCCCTAGAATAAAACAGCATAAAAGCGGTGTCTGTTTCGCTTAATATTGCACTTATTTATAAAAAAAATTGGCATTGTAATCCTCTCCCAAATATACCCAATCATCCACTAATCTTCTATGTTATTATTGTTATATTTCTAAATATAACAATATGATTTAACCCAATTTATATATTGAAATGAAATTTATATAAATAGATATAGACATGATATTGTAAATAATCGAAATATCTAATAGAAATAGGCCACTTTTACTTTTATATTATTGCCAATGTCGCCTTAAGCAGACTTTGAACTTTATTGTCATAATAGAAAGCATTCAATATTAACCTATTCACCTCCATTAAAAATTTGTGCTTGCACTACAAATGAAACAAGCGATGTTTAATAGAACAATTAAAAAATCACTCAATAAATTAAATAGATAAATATTAACTTAACATAATTGCATTTATCTTACTCTTTCAATCACAAAACACGTAGATAGTCAGTGGATAATTAATAACATAATAGCATGCAATTTGCAATTTCACCGAATTTACAACTCTATTTAATTAAATTTTTTACATAACAATAATTTAAAAGTGAAATAAATAATTGAACAATTAATGGAGACATGAAATAGGTACGCTGTAATTTATGTTTTCAACACAAAAAAAACAAACTAGGATAGGTTATTATTATTATTTCACCATTACAAAAAAGCACATTAAAATGAGTTTCATGTAAATGAATGTTGTTAAAAAACTTTGCTTCTAATTTATTTATAAAAGCACGTGTTGAAAATATGATCAACCACCTTCAATCTACACAATAAGCATATTTTAATAAATTATGTTTGTGTGTCAATAGAAATGAAAATGCTTTTTTCGTTATAATTCAATTCAATGAATATAATTAAAACAACATTTGACTTTAGGTTATTATTATCTACCTATATCTTATGCGAACCCTATCGTCTATTAATCGCAATTAATTAAACATAAATTAATGAATTATTTCGTTTTTTATTTTTTTAATAAAAGTAGTACGCATCCAAACAAAATAAAAGCCTTGACATCCTATCCTATTTTTGCTACACCAACGAAACAAAACAGAAAAAAGATTTGCGCAAAGTTAGCGCACACATTTTTTTACTACATTCTACTATATAGCAGCAAATATTCTCAATTTATTGTACGATTATTATTATTATTGTTTGATAATCGATAAGTATTCAATAAACATAACTTGCAAGTTATGTTTATGTAATACATTCAACCTTCAACAACAGAAAATATATTTAGCAGCAAAACAGATTATGTTTCGTGTAAGCCCCTTCATTCCTTTACGTTACAATTTTCAATCATGCAAAAAACCTCTCCTTCTACACACACCATTACTAATCGTCTGCTTAATATAACGAAACAATAAAACGTTTCGAGATATTATATAAAAGGGTGGTGTTTGTAGAAGGGCTTTGCTCTAAAAGAGAAGCGAAGCGAAGAGAAGAGAAGAGAAGTGAAGAGAAGCGAATGGAAGGTATGGGTGACGCGCCGTCTGGAAAAAGTCGAATTACTTTTGCACTAAACCAACACAATAAAAAAATTTGTACGCAAAGTGTAGCAGACGTCTGAACGTATTGGGGTGAGTTGATAATTCATACACATAAAAACAGTGTCTGAAATTCAGGTCAACAGACGGCTGTAGTAATAAAGCGCAGGCGTGCTTTTAATAAAACAATTTTCCAACAATATTCGCTATAAACAAATTATTTACGTGCCATTCTTGTTCTCCGACATTATCTTTAATAAATTTATCGCAATTGCGGTTGTGATATTGAAATAAATAAGATATAAAAGCAACAACATACCTCTATAAAAATATATAAGATTGGTATTTTCATTCTAGTAAATTATCAATTCAATGCAATCAGATAATGCGAACACCAGTTGATGTATAATATCAATAAGCAAATAATAAAGTGGTGAGGGGTTGCTAATGTTGAATTGTTAAAAGTTTTATTCAATAAAACAGCTCAGAGCTACTATAGCAACATTTATGCATACAACATCAAGAAAACTAATTGCCTGTCATGAAAATGTAACAAAGTTTTGAATCCGGAATAATAATTTCCAACACACAAATCCACCCCCACATTTTTTCCATGATGAAATGTCGAGTATATAACCCGAAAATATACATTATTGAATAAATTACAATTAAGAAGTTGCCAAAACAGTTTTTCATAAGTTGAAATGAAGTGAAAATGCCAAACTAAAAGCAGCTGGCTTCATTTGAATAAATCATTTCCCTTAAATCCTTTTAAGTACTCGTGCCTTTTTTTCCGCCACGTATAAATGCAAGTAGATATCTGCCATTATTTTATAACCATCATCATCATCATCATCATCAACATAATAATCATTGCATCATTTTCGATTTAAATGCGGTATGTAATACGGGCAGGTGTTCACATATATATGTATACACATACAACACATACAACAAGTATAGTAAGGCCTTGATTTGAAGGCTCATAACTTGCTAAAAATTTTCGTTAATTAAATGAGTGAGAACATCCTAATAATATGATTGTCAAATAATGATGGCTAATTTAATTTTCTTGCTATTGTGTTTGAAATTCCAACTAATAAATAATGTACAAACAATGTAATTCGTTTATCAAATTTCTATGAAGCTTTCACGATAAGCCGTATCAAACGAAAAACTTGCCGTAATAACAACGAAATTACTTTTTACAATTTGCAAGGTAAACATTAGCAGAAAATAATCATTCATATTTACAGAATAATATATCGTGATAACAGCATATTAAACTGTTCATTTTTATTATATTAAGTCGGATAATAAATTTTATATCCAATTAGCATTTCAATAAACATTTTTTTTAATAAAGCACTCTGTACTCTGTAGTATAGTAGTAATATGCTCTGCGCATTTAGCAGCTACTGCTATATAGTATGGTATACAAACATAGCTATAGTATAGTGCTAGTACGGCTAGAACACAGGATGTTTAAATATCTAACGGAGAGTGTGTGAGAAGAATTTATTTAACGATGCTAGAGTGGAATTATTAGCACATGGATTATTTAATGAGTTGCATGTGAACCGCAATCAAGTCTAGTCAAATGCGATTAAAAATCATTTGAAAAGGCGCCGTTTAACTTTAGAAATTGACAAATAGATGGTGTGCAAATTGATGCAAATATTATGCAAGATATTCGTGATTGATTGTTGTTCGGTATTGGAGAAATATGTAATAATAAAATATCAGGTCATGGATGAATCTTCTTCTTCGTCTTCATCTTTGCGTCTTTCGCATTTCTTTTATCACGACAGCATCAAACATTCAAAATGCAAGCGATATACGTTAATTATGTATTGGCAATAAGTTTGCATGTCGAGGCCAATTATCTAATAGCGAAGGAGTCATATTCGTAAGGAAGCTGCACGAAGAGAGACTAAAATATTCTAAAAGATTACTCACGATATCATGTCCTTGCGTTCCACCCTTCACTACTTCTGGTGCCATATATTCTATTGTCCCACAAAATGAGTAGGCTCTTTGGTCAGCATCCCCAGTGCGAGGTAATTCTTTACTTAAACCAAAATCGGTTAAGACTATGTGCCCAGTTTCATCGACTAAAATATTTTCTAATTTTATATCTCTGTAGATGATTCCCAACTGCAAAAAGAAAAAGAAAAAAATAGTAAAACATAAATACATAATACATAATACATACAAATACGTATACACACAACATATACTCTCTCTCGTATAAACAAAATTGAATTGAATTACATTTGTCATTGAATGAATATAGGATGGTAATGTGGTTCAGATAAATGCAGTGGCCCACATGAGGCTTGCCTTCAAAGCAACTAAAATATCCAATACGTACAGACAATGTATGATCAATGAATTACAAATTAGTAGTTCATAGATGAACGTTTGTGGGACAAGGACGAATTTATTCGGCCGATTTGTACGGAAAGTAATTTCTATAATGCACGAAATGGGTTTAGAAAGAAGCGAAATGAGTGGTTCTTAATTTATATTGCATGCACTTTCACTAACTATTAGTTTCTAAGTAAAATACCTATTAGATTAATTTAACTCTAGTAGAAAAATCAATCAATACAGACGTTATACCTCCTCCTTTGCTACATAATATTTTGAGATTATGTAAAATTCATAAAGCAGACGATATGATGTATGATAACCTGTTATTTATATGTATTGTAAATATACTAAACTAGGTACTGCTAGCTATAATACAGTAGTATAAGAGTATAAAATAAATAACGTTAAAAGTTAATAGAGCATTAAATGAAATAATGCGGTTGGTTATATAACGCGAACACAAAATATTTGGATATTTAGAAATGTTTATTGAATATTTTTTATATTGCAACAAAAGCAAGGAAATAAAAATTCAAGTATATTACTATTGTTCGCAACGACCTTTACATTTCCACTTATTTTTTGTGCTGTTGATTAATCTAACGGCAATTTATGCACACATAATTAGAACACGTTTTATCTCTTTTATTTTTTTATCTTGTCTCTTTGCCATTTCCAATTATGCAATCATAGTATAGTGTGTGAATTTAACACATATTTAAAGTGTACCTAACTAAAAATATCTCAAGCTAAGGTCAACTCAAAGCTGCAGCAGCCGCAGCAGCACAGCAGAGCAGAGAGAAAAAACATTCTCAGATGTATCTCTTTGTATATATGAATTCAATATAAAGCCAGGTGTTACAGAATGCACAGGTTAATAAGCGATATTCACTCTTATCACAATGCTCTTTAAGACAACTCTTAAAAACGCCAGCTGCTTGGCTACAACCTGAGAGAGCTGATGTTGTATTTTTGAGGTGGAGGCTGCACTTTTGGTGCATTGTTAGTAAATAAAAAAAATACTATCTGCTAAAATATATTTATTTCCTCTCTCGGCGCGCGTTTCATTAAATTTTTTTTCCTAGATATCATTTACATGCCATCGAAATAAATCTCAAGGATTCACGTGCGCCAATTTATTAAAATGTGTGCAGAAAATAAAATGATGTAACCATCATTGCTTGCTTTCAACACCAAAGAAACAAAAAGTTGTATGCATATATATGTACGTATGAAATTATATAAGCTGAAGGTGTTTATTTGCATTTGATGTGTGTGCATCTTGTCTAACAATAAAGCATTATCAATTTAATTAAAATTTTATTAACCATGTCTAAAATGCTGTTACTTCCATTGTGTACGTACGCTTTTATAATAACTCTATGTAGATAAATAAAAATACATTTATATATAAAATTAATTGAAATTTATTAATAAATTGTTAAAATAGCTGTAAATTGGTCATTTATTTGTGCGTTACAAAATATAGTAGGGGCATTAAACTCGAAAAAAATATGTACTGTAAATTGAAAAACACAATATAAGGACGCAATCCAGAAACGATAAAAATGAGTCGAGCGGAACAAAACGAGACCAATTTTTCAGTTCTTCACAATTTATATGATCGTTTTCTTTCATTTTTACGTTGTTGTAACTATAAAATTATAATTATAATTAACGTAACCGTGCTCTCTTGGATATTTCATAAATTAATACATTTATTTATATTTAAAAAGGAAGTTCTTACAATACAACAACTTCCTTTTGAATTTTTATTTTGCTTTTTTATTGTTTATTTACATCGCACAGTGTTATATGAAGAAATCTTGTGGTGATTATATTAAATAAATTTTATTACGTAAATTACCTACAAACTGCTTAAAATGATATTTTGACAATATTACATAATAAGAAACTTTTTCACAAACGATGCGTTGATATCTATGTATTATATTCTATCTATTATATACGTATGTATGTGTTTCGTACAAAAACAGTCATAAGTCATTGCCAATCATAGGTAGGTATATAATTTATAATTAGATTTTTTTATATAATCCAATATGGAAAAAAACTGACGTAAGGTCAATATTTCAATGCTTCCTTCTAAAAAGTCATAATGATTATTTTTTTTGTTGATATTTACCTCGACACAGATGTTAAATGTATTTTTATGACATTTTCGTCATTGTAATTAAAACATAATTGGCATTTAAATTGTTGGAAAATAGCTTGCCGTTAAAATAAATTCAAAAGAAAAATGTGAGGAAATAAAAACGTTAATTTTATGTAAAGCACGGAATGAAGGTGTTTATTATAATATTGTAACTTCAGAGAATTATTATCATTATTAATTATAAGCAGAAGTAATTTAAAAACAACTTGTAAGAAAAATGAAACTATAAAATACATTCTTGTACTTTTCGCTAGCCGGTTATTATTTATTACACTACTATCAAGATATTTCATTTCTTCTTGATATTGTTAAAAATAATGCGCATTCTTCAAACACGCAATCTATTTTATCTAACATTATACCGAGTATTTATTATAATAAAAGAGCACATCAATTTATAATGCAAAGTGTGAATTACTAGTTAACCTTGAGCTGATCAACCGCATACAGAAATTTTCGTCAAATTCACGTGTGTGTGTGTATGTAAGTGTGTCTTGCTTTACATGAAAATGCTTCGAATTGTTTAATATAAACGAGTAATTGGCATTTCCTTTCCTTTACATAAACATTGAAAAAATGTACAGTTGCTGTATGAATCCGTTATAAGTAAGAATGCGTCCTCTCTTAGTATGAAACACAACATTTTTTCGAAATATTTGAAATATGACATGAACTAATTGCTTATGCAAAAGATTCACACAGGCGTGACCTAAATTCCATCGCCAAATAAAACGTAGAATATATAATTTTTAAATTGCTTTCATTAAATTGCGTTTTATCATTATCAATGGGTCTCTAAAAATATTAAATAAAAAATGCAAGCAAGGCCATGTTGTTAATGTTAAGCATGTTACATAAACTTTGTTAACCTATTTTCAAGGTAAAACCATCAAAATTTGTTACAACATAATCGCCTCCAAAATGCGCCCATATGCGCGAACCAACTTTTCATATCTACAATACGAACGACGAGTAGTTAGTTACATATGTGAGTACTCGCATGTATTTTTTCCACTCATTGTCATACGTGAAGAGAAAATTGAATTAAGTGCAATGCTCAATGTTAAACACATTTCACAACATTTAGCATTATATACACGAAATAGATAAGATATCGTACACTTATGCAAAGATATAAAAATAAAATGGTTCTGTACATTGGAGCACAGTGGCGTGGAAAATGCTTACATAAAAATTTCTTTATAATACAGAAATCTTTAAAGTTGCAAGTTAAATTATGTAAGCCCGTCGTCTTGTTTAGTGCTTTTTTTATTTGTCTAAAAAATGAATTCGTTATCTCAAATGTAACATGTTTATTTAAAATTTCATGCAATAATTTAATTACACAACTTTGCAGACTCAAAACCCTAAAAACTTGTTTCTTTTTCGGAAATGCAGAGAGAGAGAGCAACAGCAGTTATATAGTTGAAGCTGTATTTTATTAAATATACCTGTGCACAACCTTCCCAGTATTTATTCCTCAATATAATAATTTAGAATTCTAGAAATTCCTTTATGAAGAATTTCGCTTGAAATTCAAACAGACAATTTTATTATATCTATTTACATTTCGCATAAATATTGCAACATTAATTCAAGAACATTCAATAATTTAATTCAATTAAATTATAAAACGTTTCCTGCTTGAAATGTTATAACTTAAAAAAAAATATATTTAAAAAAATTGATTTATTATTTATAACAATAAAAAAAACAGTTTAAACTTGTGTCTCCGAAAAAATTACATTTTCGACACGACAAAGAAACAAACAAACCAATTAACGTGAACATTGTTTATTAATTGACGTTCGGAACAAAGTGATGTTTATCAAAATATATATAAAAAACGAGTATTAAGCAAAGCCAATGCCATTACTTTATATCGACTCATTATTTTTTATCAAAGACAGATAAAATATTAACATACAAATGAAAATTAGATTTTTTTATATTCGTATTTTATTGATTTTTCGAAATAAATTAATTAATTTGTTTTGCAATTGGTTCTGGTTTCAAAACGATTGTTAAATAAGTAAAAACAGTGAAACGTTCTGTGGCTAAAGTACAAAGTGTAATATCTATATACAGAGTTAAAGAATTTATTCCAGTTTAGTAGTAAAGTGGAATATTTTTCGTATCAAAATCGATTATTTTATATTAAGCCATCAAACAGGAGAAAATATTTTTTGTGGCAACAACGACTAGACTACGAATTTTGTTGAAAAAAAACCGTATATATATATTTAACCCAGACAGACATAAAATATTTATAGTATTGAAAGGAGAGAAAAAACTGTTAATGTTAATGTTAATAATGATTTGTGCACGCAGTATCCAAATAAAATAATTGGTTTTTGTAATGTGTGTATACATATTTATATATTAAAAAAAAACGCCGTATTAGTAAACAACTTGTTTATCATTATTATATTTCAAAACGTCGTTTCGCATGAACTTTTAAAAAGATTATTGCACGTGTTTATTCAAAATAATATATAAATGTGTATGATGTTTTTACGTACGAAATCAATGAAAATAAAAGTTTAATTTACTTACGCTGTGAAGATGTTCTAAAGCTAAAATGATTTCTCCTATATATATTCTAACTTCATGTTCCTTGAAATGTTCTCTTTGGTACAGATGGGTGAATAATTCACCACCAGCAACGTAATCTGAAATTAAAACGATTTCGATAAACAAAAAATCATCATAAATATTTTGATGTGGTGTTCAATAGCACCTTGTAAAATACGTCTAGACTAGACAATATCATCAAGGTTACAACAAATTAAATGCTTTGTTTTAGTACTAATTAAATATCAATAATTGAAAAAATAAAATTATATAAAATAAATTGTGTCAAAATGAATATTGTAAAATTTGTTATAAATAAGTTATTAACCTCAAAAGACGATTTAATTTCATTAAAATTATAATTTATACGAAAAAAACGTTAATTTACTTAGTGATAAATAAATGATAATGCTTTTTCCGTTCAATTAACAATTAACCAACAAAATAAAATAAAATAAATAAAATACAATACAATACAAGTTTGTTGCTATAAATACTTCCGTGTATTTTTCTATTCGATGATTGATAAAATATGTTATTACAGAGACGTATTATCAAACAAATTTAATTACAGATAAAACATCTACATAAAAAAGCGCTGTAAAATTATAATTATTCGCTTATTAAAAAACAAGCGACAAGTTTCTAATTATCGCATGAATAATAAATGAATTCATGAAATATGCTTTGGCAGAAAAAAGAAATATTTTCGAATCCGTTACTTGTATTAACCCACAAACATTTATTTCATCAACTGCCTACTAAAAATAAAACAAAGCTGCATTCAGGATACTTTTTTTTTCAGAAATATCATCGCCTTCAACAACATTCGTCATCATCGTTTTCATTATTGACATTTCGCTGTTGCAATTAAATTGCCATTTTACGGAAATCTGCGAGTGCATATACTGCAACTAGCAGTCTACATAGATTGTTTAACCACTCAAATTTATTGTTTCCATTTAATGTATTGCATTTACGAAGTGCGGTCGGTTTTTGCTAAAGGGAAAAATTGTCGAAAAAAAGAATGTGTACGAAATTAAAGAGAAGAGGGAAGAACGAGGGCAAACAGCTCGTGTACAAAGTGCATGAGGTCAATAAAATTCAACTTTAAAATGTAATCTATAGTATATATAGGGTTTCTAAGTCAGCATACGGGAAAAAAATGGTGCAATATATGTGACAGCATTCAAATCCAATCCAATTCGAAGCACGCAAACAAAAAATCCATGACAATCATTGACAAAACGACCAATTTTATTATTAGTTTTGATGTTGGCTATATGAATTATTATAGTTGCGTGCTAATAAAATGCAATTTTATGGAAATGATTACCCGAAGCGACGCACCGGTAAAGTACATCAAAATATTTTTAAGCCACTGTCAGAGATATTACTATGTAGGTATATAATTTAATTATTCATGTTTTTTATTTGATTACATAATCGTTTAGTGTGCGCATTTTTATTACCTACACTATATATATTATATTCTCAACGAAATGAAATAAATAAGAATTAAAATTTTTATGCGATTAGAAATAGGAATTTCATATTAATATTATTCCCTTTTTTATCACATTTCTACAGGTAATGCTAAATCAATTTCGAAGCAGAAATCTTTGTCATACAAATAAAATTCGAACATCAAAGATTTCGCTACTGAAATAGAAATCTTGGAGTTTAAAATCGATTAAGCGCCGGTTCGATTAGTATTACACAAACAAATTTATTAACTAACGCAAAATTAAAGCTCAGTTACATCAGATTGTGCAAAATTATAAATGAATCATTCTATTATAAAATAACATTTTCGATTTGAAATGAAATATATATATTTTCATTCAATTATAATTGCAATGATTAAATATATCAAATAAATTATTTATTAATTATTTACAGCCGTAACTGAATAAAATGTAACCTTAATAATTGAATAAATTAAATGTGTATTCGACCACCGCTCAAAATATTGCTTTGAATATTAATATTTAGCGAGCAGCGAGGAATTTAAATTCATAATAAATCCGCAACATAAGAATAATTAAAACGCAAAATTTAATAATCATTTCATAATCTGAATGTAAACAAATTTTATTAGCATGTATATATATTTTTAAAAAATCCTTAACTTTATACTTTCAATCAATTTTTATGTATTATAAATTCATTCTCAAACAAGATTTTTAATATAATGAAAACTTAAAAGCACCAGCAAAAAGAATCTTGTTATTCAAAAAAAAGTTTTATTCTAATAGCGCCAACGGTAATTTCCAGTGACTTTATGAAAAATCCAATTATAATGATGAATATTCCCCCCTTTTTTTTTCGGAAAAAAAAACAAAAAAACCAGTACAATAAACAAAAGTAGTAATTTTCTCTTAAAATGTTTTAAACGAACCTAATTACGCATGTAGAATAATTTAACACGTGCTCGTGCCCATTTATTAATACACACATTCATATAATATTTAATTAATTTAATTGCAGTTGTGTTGATGAAGATATTTATAGAATGTACAATCAAAGTTAATATAAATGATAACGTTTATGTAATATATTGATAGCTAAAATTGTTTCCACAAGCTTTTAAAAGCATAGCATAAAGTATGTCAATTAACTGTACGTTGTAAAATAATTACAAGTAATTTATGTTAGTAATGTGTTAAAGATGCGCCTGCTCCACGCAACTCCTTCTCATCACACACAAAAAGCAATAGCTTGTTTTTTTTTCTTCTTCTCCACATCATCTTTCTTACGCGAAAAATAGGGAAAAATGGTTTTGATGCAAAGACGTGTCCTCATTTTCGCATAGCAACACATACATTCTACTTTCACTTGCGAATAGAGCAAGCAATTTCATAATTTCATCAAACCCTGACTTTGAAAGTCTGCTATTACCAGAGCTCCATACATAATTAGCCAAAAAAAAAACGAAATTTTTTATTGTTGAATTTGCACAATACACAAAATATTGTATTTTTTAATGCATATTTGTATGTTCGTACATACACATTATATTTTTATTTCAACAACTATAAGTGATAAATTTTATGGCGTTGCAATAAAATGTCCATGCAATAAAAATTATCATCAGAAAAGGTAAATTGGTTACATCAATTATCATTATTATTCGGCTTCAATAAACAAAATCGTTTTCTAAGCAACTTTTTACGATGCTATTATATATTTCGTTTATGAAATTGCGCATTTTTGCAGTGGTTACTTCTTTTATTACTTTCACATCAAAAATAGATATATCCGAAAAAATAATGCGCTTGCAAACAATAAATGTTCAAAGGAAATTACTCAACACTTTTTTTAAAGCATCGTCTCTTATTACATCAGAATTATGATTGCAACTTCTTAATTAATCGCTTGAAATGAAATAAAATGATTTGTTTAAAGTTAAACGTATTGATCCTTTTATAATCCACCCATACAGAGAGTCTACTTTCGAGAAAAATGCTCACAGCATGAGGATAAAATCAATTTTATGTTTAGACTTCTTCTTGCTACTTTTAATTTAAAATCGCTGCTTTCAGAAAATGATATTAAGTACATCAAAACTGAATTAAAGCGTTTTAGTAAATCACAATAAATAATTTGTGTATTGTTGCCGTTTTAGATACGCACACATAGTTGGCACCTAATAACTTATTCAAAAAAAATGAAAGAACAATATAACAACAGCAACATAAAAAATAGGCTACTTGATTAATACCGTTAAATAATTATTATTAAATAGTACAGTTCTTTTTAAACATATGCAATTAAGTTTTTAAAACACAAAAAACCTCTCATTTTTTTAGTAAATTACTACATGTTGAAATTAATTTAATTAACAAATAAATAATTTAAAACAATTACGCGCAATGTTTCTTTGTTCTAGAATTGAACAACAAAAGTATAACAACAACGTTAATGTTACATTGAGAAAGTGAGAGTGTATATTTATAGATAAAAAACTGTCAAAAAAATATTTATAGTATTTGAAGAAGGAGTACAACAACAGTTGGTAAAGCTTTTCATGCATATCATAACCTACTTCCATAAAAATCAAGCTTAACAAATATAACACAATTAATTTAATTATTACAGCATCATATGCTTTAGCTATTCCAATTATTTGAATTATAAATGCAATGATAAACAACAGCATTCGTACTACGTTCCACACCTATTCAACAATTAATTTATTAATAATTAATATTTGAATGCGAGCAATTTTAGGTCATGTGTCACCTCCAACTTACACATGTTGCTTCAAAAAAAAAAGAAATGAAAAAAAAAATAACCAGATGTTCCTTTTTTACTTTATAAGGTTGATGAGATCATATTACTACAGCATTACTTCTGTGTAATTTAATATAAATTTACAAAATGTTACTCAATAATAATTTCAAATCCTAAATTTTCATTACACAGACAATATTACTACACAGTGTAATCAATTTATCGTTATAAATATAGATAAGCTGACACACTTTGTAATAGAATTTAAGAATGAACGCATTTTCTTTGTATCGTAGATCATTTTTACCAGCAAAGTAAACATTTACATAAATTGTTTTAAAAAAATAATAATAGCAGCTATACGGCTACCATCTATTATTAAAACTTTGCAGCTAGTTAATGAATTATTAAACATATTTTAATTACCATGCACATTTATATACACTATGCTTTCTTTTAAATGGATTCTTTTTTTATTGTTGATATGAAACTACGTTACTTATGTAAATCCATCATCATAATCTGTTATTATGTGAGTATCTAACTGTATAAAAAACGTCTGATCCAGAAAAATAACAATTTATCTGTTTATATTGTTATATCCGCTGTAAATTATTTTAAACTACATTTTGACAATGGTATGAATAATATTTCAAATGTTGTATGTAAATATATAATTAATAAACTCGTAAAATTTAACAGCAGAAAAGAATTTATTTCGAATTGGAAAATAAAAAAGAACGGGTATAATTAAGCAATTATTACATTTTTTGGTGTGTGTAAAAGGAAAATTGAAAGCGCGATTTAAAAAGCAAACTTTTTTACTAGCAAATAAGCAACTTTATTAAACTGATAAGACGTTGCGATAAAATATAATCGCTACGGCCAAGTGTTTAACGTTCAATTTAAAGTAAATGTATCAGTAGCAAATAAATTTTGTTTTAGCACAACGCAAACGAAAAAAAGCAGTCTGTAATGTGCATGTTGTAAATTTAACGAGAAAAAAAAAGATGGAAGAATCGAATAAAACAATCAAAAATTTCATTTTCGTTTCGTATTTAAGCACGTCATGGTTCTAATGAATTTGTTTAGAAAAGAGAAAGTGTACGATATGAAAGTATCTCTTATTCACTTTCACTTGATGTTAAATAAAATGGAAAAATAGTTCGTTGACAGATTCCGCAAAACGAAACAAATTTATCGGATGTAATATTTTGTAATATGTACTGCTACACTTTTCGTTTCTTCGAATCGCTAAAAGATGTTTTATTGAATGAGTCACATCTCCAACCAACTACACCAACCATTGGGAAACTTTGCAGATAATTTAATAGAATTGAATGAATCACTCCTCATCAGCATGTTGAAAATATTAATCAGGATATTTTGAAATACGGGCGGCTGGTTTTTTTCGGTTAGAATACGGCAGCCGAGTATTGATATATAAAAACGAAATAGCTACAAAAAGATATTTCGATGAAAAATGGCTAGTTGGTACGAAAGCAAAGGATCAACGTTCAAGTTGGGGTGTTGTATGTGTAACAGTTGAGATTTCATATATATAAGGTGAACAAACTCAAAAGCAGGCGTTCGTTTCTTCTCTCTATCTGTCAGGGAAACGAACCCCTCGCTTTATATACAACCACCCCCTTGACGCTTCAATGTCTAGTAATATAGAACTAGATTGGAATGTGTCTTACGCTCCCTTCTTCTGACGTGCTCAAACTATAATTAAATCATCACTTACACGAGTACAACCACCACGTATTTTAATTTAATTCCTTCTATATGCAATGCAATTTATCGCAATAATAATACTCACCTAAAATAAGGTGGAGTTTGGCATCAGTCTGGAAGGCATAGTGCAAGGTAACTAGGAAAGGATTATCACGGACAGCTTCGAGAACCTGCCGTTCAGTCTTGGTATGTTCAGTGGTTTTCTTCTTTTGTATAATTGTTGCTTTCTTCAGCACTTTCATTGCATATAAACGACCGTCGTCGTGTCCACCACGTTTTCGGACTAGGAACACTTTACCATACGCTGAAAAATAGAGCAGAAAGGCAAGTTATTAATTGTGGGTGTGGGTTTTGCAGTAACTAAGTACTACTACGTTACTGCGTGTATGTATATGTGTGCATTGTAACCGATTTTAGCATAATAAACATGGCCAAATTGCTCCAACAAGGCAACGAGATCTATGCAAAATTAACGTCTCACTTATGATTTGCATGCGCAATTTCCAACAATGCTCACTAGTAAAACGATCAATTGCAATGTTTATGCTTTTAATCTCGACTACAAGATCTTTAAAGCTTTATTTCTGAGGTATATATCCATTAAATATTAAATGAACAAGCGCTCTTATACTCCAGAGATGTTCGTACAAAATAAACTAACAAACAACGCTCATTTTTCCTTCGGGAACGGTAATTGGGTCACCCATATCTTTTTATATCACACATATGAATCACATTCGTGTGGCTACATTATTATTTTATGATATTAGTTTTTAATGAATTTTTCATTTTCATTTTCATTTTCATTTCGTGGCTGATGAAAATAAAACGCACAATTATATTCGATCATTCAATTCAATATAATCGAGGTTTGATTTTTATATTGTAGATTTCATTAATAAAAAGTTGCAAGGTGTAATAACAATATAAATAAAACATTCGCATTCTCATTTTTCGCGGTAAGTGTGAAAAAAGGCGAGCGAGAGAGAAGAGGAGAGGAGAAGTGAGGGGAGGAGAGGAGCGAGAGAAGTGAAAGCATTTTCCACGCTTCGTTAATTAATTTAATTTAATTCGAATTTATAAGAAAATAACTGCATGTGCGATGAAATATTTTGATATCATTTTATGATGATATGCACATTAAACATTATCAATATTAATAATTAAATAAAGCTTTAAAAATCATTTTTTGTCGAGCTGTTAAATGCGTTTTTTATTGCTTATTATCTCTCCGAATAAATATGTATATACTAACATTGAGAAACAGCTAGTAACAAAAATTAAGTTATATTTCAAATTCATTACAGAGATATTACAAACGATTTTATTGTTTATAAATTAAAATAAAATTGATTGTAAGTAAGTAATCAATACTCATTTATAAGCAATGACTCAAAGGCGAATAATTCTTTTTATATTTCATAAATATTAATCTTCAATAATAATTTCATTACTAATCAACATTAATAAATATTTTACAATGTCATCGATTCGTCCGAAAATATTCTAATCATATATCTAAAAAAAAACACACACACCAAAAATTAAATTTTATGTGAAATGAGCAACTTTACTTAACTTTGACCTCAATAATTTAAATAAAAAAAAGTTTTGATAAAAAAAATACAATGTATTTGGGATGTCAGTGACCGTATTCTTAGCTCATTCATATTTAACAATCGATTTCATCAATTTATCACCATGTAATAATAAATCCATAAAATAATAAAATGAAAATTGATAATTAAAATGTATAAAACGTGAAAGCTTGTGAATGTAGCGTAAAAACCGCATAAACGAATTTATAAATAAATTGCATAAATCGTCCACTTCCTTTTTCATGCAAAAAAAAAACGCCAAAGTAGAAGAAAATGATTTTTTATAAGTTTTATACTATTTTTTAATATATAATATTGTTGAAGTGTTTTGTGTAGGGCAACGTACTCACAGCAACTATACAAGATTTGTAAATACAAAAGCATATGGTAAAGTCGTTGCCCTCAAACGAATAATGTTTTAACATACACACATACATACGCACACACACAAAAAACTAATAAAATTACCTACATTTAATTTGATAATGTTAATTACCAGCCCGACAAATGTATTTATTAGCTGGCTATTACACCAATTGCTTTTCAATTTTATTGTAAACAATTCCAACGGGTTTCTGATTTATATTGTAGTCGAGACTTCATTTTACCTTCGCACGTGTTGTTACAGAATTTAATACAATTCTTTTGAGCAAGTAAACATTGTAATTAAATAACATTTTATTACCGCCTTTTTAGCAGAAAACGAAGGAAAAAATAATATAATAGAGTTTCGTGCACTATTAATTATCATTATTTAAAACAAATTTTCAGCAATTACAAGGACACTTGGCGTGTAGTAAACATGCAAATCTTACTCCATCATTGTTTACATAAACGTTTTACACATCCAAAAGTGAAAACTATACGTGTGTGTGTGTATGAATGTGTAGGAAATTCGTTGCTTTGTAGAAAATTATTTATAATAAGCATGTTTAAAGCGTATTTTATTAACATCCTTTTATATAAATTTTAAATTTAAATTGCATATGAGTAAAATCATATAATGTAATGTCAGCATGCGCGATGAGAAATTGCTACTTTTGCTAAAAATTACATGCAAATACAGTGTAGGATTAAATATAATTTATCAATATTATTATTACGTTTAAAAACTAATTTTATTTAAATACTTAAACGGCGCGTTTCTTAAAAAATACTACTTACTATATATAATGAAGTCGTTTCAAATACTAAACATGCACGTGCAATTAATAATTATTAAAGATTATTTCAAATGGCGGCGTTTGTGATAAATTTATTGTTAAAATAAAAAATAAAAACGTTGTTTTTAGTTACTTAATTAGCAATGTTTATTCGCACATAATTAAATAAAATATTTAAATGAATTAGATTCTTCACTTTGAACGTAAGATCTAATTATTTATTTAATAAAGCTAAATTTTATCCTTTAATCTTATTAGCCTGGTAATAAAAACGTGTTCATTGTTTGTGAACGCCATTTTTTTTTGTTTCGCAGAGCAATTTATTAGACGAAATCAAACACAAATACAATATTTGATAATTTTCCAGTCATAAATTTACAACAAAACGTGCGTGCATACTTTCACAATTGCTCATCAAATATTTATTAATAATTAATTAAAATTTATTTGGTTTCGTTTAATTAATTTACATAATTTTTATTTCTTCTCCTTTGTCCGAAAATATACCGTCATCTAATTATTTTCGATTGCCTGAAAAATGCATTCGTGGAAAATTCTTATTTTCAAACTTGCAGGTTAATTTCGTTGTTTTCTTGCTTGTACTGAAATTACTTTCTACACCAAATTGCATGACAAAATATTTTCTCGATATAAATAACAGACGGTGTATTTTGCCAAAATAATTAGAATATGTTTTTGTGTGTATATATATGTAAGTACAAGTTTTTTTTCAACATATTAATATTGCGATGTTTGCAATTATAATGATGTGATTTTAATAAATAATAATATTCAAGTCTGGCTCATATTTTTTTGAGGTGGAATTAAAAAATAGTAAACAGCAGGATTTAGCACCGCGTTGTTTTTAACCTATTTGCTTCTCCCCTCCCCCTCAATGTCTGCAACAATATAATTTCAAAAATATGAAATATTTCTAAAAAATGCTATAAATTAGCAAAAATCATACAAAATATTCTTTTAATTTTATTTCAATTATCGCTGATTTATGTCATATTTATGAAATTAGATTATAAACATACATAGTAATTGTTGTAACAAATTTAATTTCATAAATATAGAATATGTTTCTAAAACAGTTATAAATCAGCGAAAATCTCAGCAAAAATCATTTAAAACCTTTCTTAATTTTAATTCATTTACAGCTAATTTATGGCATTTTTGGAAATTACTATATTTATGAAACTAGATTGTTACATATTTACATATTAATTGTTGTGCGCCCATTAATGTCTAACAATCTAATCTAATAAATATAGAATGTGTCAAAAAATGATACAAATCAGCTAATTTTTGTTAAATTCGATTATCGCTGATTTATAGCATTTTTAAAACCATTCCATATTTATGAAATTAGATTGTTACAGACATAATAATTGTTGTACCTTCCCCTCAACGTCTGTAACAATCTAATTTCATAAATATGGAATGGTTTTAAAAATGTCATAAATCAGCAAAAATCAATGCAAAACATAAAAAATCATTCAAGAATTTATTTATGAAATTAGATTGTTGCAGACATGGGGAGGTCCACAACGATTATTATTGCCGTACCATATGATATTTTCTTTAGAGTTGTGCACCCCACTTGCATAAGACTTGCGCGCACACCTGGAAGGGTCGCCCCATGGGTTGAAAACCACTGATTGGGCAGGTAAAGATAAAAATTATATTTAGCAAACATGTAATGCAATAAAAAGGAACGATTTTTAAATTTGAGCAATTTCAGTTTATGGCCTAACTCGGTACCCAAGCATAATAGACAGCTACTTAGACAATAATTGCGAGAAACATAATCTTTATTGGTATTTATAAAGTGAGTTACGAAAAAGTATAAAGAGAGTTAGTTGGTATTTATTAAAATCACATCATTATAATTGCAAACATCACAACGTTAATATAATAAAAGTACGACTTTGGATAATTTATAGTTCCTAGTTCATAAAATAACTATATAAAAATTCTTCACATACTTTACATGCGAATTAATTCAAAATGTATTAGCAAATATTTTTCATTCCTTCATGTTCGTATAATATATGTATTATTCTAGCAGCATAACAGATAAAACGAAATACTCTTATAACCTCATTTATTTTTACCCTCAAAACTTTTCTGATTTCCCCTCCTGTTCGAAAACTCCGATAAATATGAGTTCAAATGATCGTTCAAATTGTCACACACTCGACATCATATTAGACAGAAGGAAAATCAATTCGATTGAATAACGTTGTCAATAAAACTAATTAAAATGGTCGAAATTGATTCATTAAAATTATGCAACAACAATAATGTAAAAAAGTAGAAAGTCTGTAAACTTTCATTAAAAATTATGTATATAATCTATCAGTAAGTACGTAAAATAAATAAATAATACAGAAAACATTTTCATTTCATTTGCATCAAATATACCTACTACTGCACTACACTATACTGTTGTACCTACTATAGTTTTGTAAAAGTAAGAGAACTGCTGCTACTAGTTATGCATTTTAAAAAGAACGGAGCGCATTAATTACAATATATAATAAACACAAGTTGGGGGCAAAACGACCCCATCAACTAACCGCTTCCCGCATTACTTTTTTCAAAACGTACGCACACGCATCTAATAATTTAATTGTACGCAAGTAGTAATTGTTGAAACAAAGAGAAATTAAAATAAAAAAAGCGGCGTATATGAAAACAACACACAGCGTTGTTGAATCCTGTCCAAGATTGGCACAGCGCAGTACGCATTTCGCCGACACGTGCCCCACGTTTTAATATCATCATTTTATCAAAACGAATTGTTATTAAATATGTAATGTAGGAGAATGACCAGCAGGTGACCACTGCTAGACAGATCCCTAGGTTGCGTTCAACGATCTGCGGCCTTCTCCAGGTCGTTCACATCTTATTTTGGCCGAATCCTTCGATAACTATAACGCCATTGCGAGGGTCAATCACCACCAAATTCACATGAAAAATCAAAAATTTACATGCTACCACCCAAAAATACATCCACACATACATACACACCACACACACGAAAGGTAGGCACGCGTTTTTCTATGCTCCGGCAGGCGCGCGAGGTGTGTGCAAACATGCAATCAAATTAATAACCGATCAATGATTCAAAATTAAAATTGGCAATGGTGATTTTTTTAATATGCCTCATAAATTTCGTGACATTGTGAAGCAGCAGCAGCAGCACTGCGAAAATATGTTGTTTGTTTGTGTTTATTCATTTATTAAAAACTTCCAAAAATAACAAAAACATTTATTACTTGCGCTTTTGACGACCTTGTACTATTGCACATATTTAAAATAATTAAACGTTTTTTTTTGTGTTCGACCATCACGAAAGTTAAAAATAAACTTAATGCAACATCACTTGATAAAGCAATGTTCTGGTTTATTTTAGCACACCTGTTTTAGACGCGCATATATACAATACGAGTACTCGTATAACACAAAGAGAAACTACTTTTAATATATAATAAAAAAAGTGAAAAATAACGCTTATAATAAATTCATCACTTTTAAGTTAAATGGTAATCATGTGTAAAATCAAAAAAACGCTCATTGCCTTTCTCTTTATTTGTTTAACAATGTAAAAACCGTGTGGGAATGAAAATATTATGAAAATTTGTTAAAGCATGTAATAAAGTCAATTTTATATGTTGGTATTGAGCTTTTTCCTCCTCTTATAGGGTGAACGCGCCATATTTGGTAACTTGCTAAAGTGCATATTTTTTCTGCACATTGTGCTATTTATTTTATATATATATGTATGTAGTAAGACGCCGTTTAATTAAGATCATATGGTGTATAATCAAATAATAATGATGATTGCTAAATAGGGAATTTTGTTACATCCTTGAACGTAAAATGATTTTACATGATGAATAAGTCGAAAAACACGCAGGCAGGTATTGAGTCTCAGGTAGTTTCGACAAAAATATATATAGGTATATATATTGAACGAATTTTAGTTTTAAAAATGTGTCTGCATGCTTACCTCCAGTTCCAAGAACTTTCAAAAGATCGAAATGTGACATGTCCACCCTTTCAGCACCGGAAAGATTAACTGAAACAAAAAAAAAAGAATAAAACCAACGTGAATAATACTAATAAGCAATTTTATGGTTCATTATTAACTTAATTAAGAAATATAATATATAATATTGTCGGGACGTAAAAATAATTATATTATTTAACACATTTTGTAGCATTTATGAGTTCCATCAAGCTTAACCCACAGTAAATTCTTAACCGAAAACTTTTATTCAACAATTTATCGTTCGGAATTTCTAAAAGTTATGAGTTATTACGATATAAAAGCTAACCGTTTATGCATTAACTTAAAAATAATAATGCAAAAGCGCTTACTGAGTCATGAGATGACATAACCTCAATTACATGAAAACAATATAGTGATAGTTATTCCAAAATCTATTAGTCACTCAATTTAGAATTACATATTTGAAAATAGGAGACAATGTCTGAAAGCAATCATTGACATTTACACACGCCAGAGTTTCGTTGTTCATGGCAAACACAAAAAGGTTTAAAAGCTGTAAAGGAATGTGATAAGTCCCACACATTACTCTTTAACATCACATATTACATGAGATAATTGGAAATCTATGGAAATATGTGTGGCATGTTGAAACAGTTAGCGCGCATAACACACGCGTTTATAAACGGAAATTGCAACAAATCTATTGCAATAAAATCGTATATTTTTTTTCTCTCCTTCGTCTTCTTTCCTTTCTTTTATAATATGTACACGAAGAACAAGACAAACGAAACGCTATGTGGAAGGATGTCTACATAATTATTCAGCGCTCCATGTTGTAATTAAATATTGTGTGACAAACTGAGAATAAACTACAACAAAGAACAAATCGCGTTCGAGTTTAGTGATTTTCTGTATGACATGTTTATTATGCAAATAGAAAATTATTATTATTGTGCTTTTTGATCGCGCGATGCCTCCACATAAGTACTACAAGTAAAATATCTTTTAAATGTAATGATGTTCTTCTAGAGAAGAGAAAAAAAAAGAAAAGAGAATATTTTATTATTTTATAACATGCTGGGTGTAGTTTAGCAACAGCTTGTAGGTAACTGAATCCGGTTTGGAAGCTTCGATACTTCCGGCAGTCATTCACCCCACACAGATATCCCTCTTTGCTTCATACCACTAGTTATACATTGTATATAGGGGAATATGGGAGTGAACTAAAAACTTTATCTTTATATTTATATTAGAATGAAAATAATCGACAGAACAATATTAAATAATAAAATTGCTGGCTTTGCCGTTGTGATAACATTTTCAATTCATTAAACTGCTGCTATTAAATTCCTATAACATGCAGCAGCTAAATGAATAATAATAATTATAGTAAATAAATTAATTATCTCATTAAGTTTTATGACACTTTATACAATATTAAATTAAGAAATTATCATCGATTATATAAAAAAAGACGCAGACGCATTTAAATACAATGAATTGCAAATAATTTTAAGGTATCGCATACATAATTAATTAAATCCTTTTTTGATGAACAGATGGGGTGTCGCAAAAAAGCATAAGCCATTTATTAAATGAAATTACGTTCTTTTTTTTTCAACGCTATTAAATGATAATAACCTTAACCCACTGACCAACAAGCCAAATAAATAATAATAAAAAAAACAAGATTGTATAATTTGAAGAGTATATAGAAAAGTTGTTTTTTGGCTAAATCTGCTAACAACGTATTAAAGTTTCGTAATAAGTTGAGGGAGAGAAAACTTTTCCTTAGCTCAAGTATTTTCATGTAATTTACAGCACATTTTACATAATAGAATAAGTAGATGTAATCCAAACCCAACACAAAAGATTAAAGCAAAGAATATTCTTGCTGCGCTTATAAAATGCTTGCACATTTTTTCTTCCTCTGTCTCTAAATTTCATTAAATAAAATAATTAAAAGTTTATATTCATCATTGTTGCTTAATCTCCGTAATGGGCTCTTTATATAGTTGTACCCATAGATCGAGACATGAAACTAATAAAGATTAAATTGCAACACAACACCCTAAAGTAAAATTTCCAACCCTGCAAAGTTTAAATTAAAATTTAACGCATCAGGTTTTTAAGAATTTATTATTTGTGATTTTATCGCTGTGAATAAACTTTGTAAAGTACGCTCACTCACTCACTCACTTGATTTGATTGTTTCAATTTATAAATAAAACTAAAATTTACAACAGAGGAGAGCAAGTTTATAATTTAAAAACATTAAAATTGAATTAATTAACAAAAACACAAGTTGCAAATGTAAAACAATGCCCTAACGTAAAATAAAAGACGTGAATACGATTATTTGTGTGTTTAATTTTGCAAGTCAGCTTTTTAATTTATATTAAATTAAAAATAATCTTTTAGAACAAAGGCGAAAATTTCGAACGTGTTGGAAATTCCACAATAGTGCATATAAATATTTTTAGAATATTGGAGTAAGGAGTTTGCGTCGCGCTAAACGCCCAACTTATTAACTTTAATTTAATAAAATAAAGGCAGGGTTTATTAAAAATTAAATAACATTCCATTCCAATGAAATTAAATTAAATCTTTTAATAATAATAATTTGTCGCATATAATGTAAATGTAATTTTTGAAAGTGAAGCAATAAAATTCCACAACAGAACCCTATTATAAATTAAAATTTTATCAAATAAAATTACAATATAGACAACAATTTTGCTAGATAAAAACCGTGACCTTAAACGCGTTCGTTTAAATGTTTTGAGAACAAATTTAATGAAACCTTGTAGAATAAATGAATTGATTTGTATTAAAATAATTAAAGCGAAATGATTATTAGCAAATATTTGAACCCATTAAATATCACTTGTTTGAATTTGGCAAATTATTATTTAGCACAAACAAAACCGCAATTTTGTTTAATAGAAATTGAATAACTTTCCAAATTTAAATACTGTTTGTCGAATATGAAAAGTGAAACCGTAGGCGAATTTTCAATTTCGAGATAAAAAATAAACCAGAATGAAATAAAAAACAGCGCAGCGCAGCGCAAGGCAGCAGCACAGCACAGCGGCTGCATTAGAATTCAATCATCTGATTGGAAGTAAATAAAGTAATAATGGGGGAAATTAAAATGAATAATAATATAAAAACGACCTTAGCACCTAAACATTGACATACTTCTTGAGCGCATTTTGAAAGAGGTTATAAAATATCGAACCGGGCAGGCGCACATCAAAACCCGTATGGACAAAGCAAAGCACTCGCTAAAACATAGCACATGTATTTCATTTTCCCTAATAAATCTCCCTCGAAGCTTTCACAACCATAATACTCAATGTAGTTGATGATATTCTGACATCGCGTTGGTATATTGCTTCAATCAGTTCATGTATGAAAGGCAGATGCTCGAAAACTTGAGTATAATTTGGACAACGGGGATTTCGCACATGTTGCAAAACAACTTTCCGTTCACCGTACACCGTACACCGTACACGACGACGACGACGACGACGAGACGGCGAACACGCGTGATACATTTGCCTATTAAATGAAACCCGAAAAAAGATCGTAGTTTGAAAGTACGTGTAACGTCCTTGCAAACTATTTCCTTGCAGTAATAATAAAATCAATTTGAAAGCTTTCACCAATAAACGCACACACACACACACATACAAAGTGAAATCGCAGCACCGAAATTTTTTTATACCAACAAATTTAATTCAGTTTTTAGTTTTAGTTTAGTTTTAGAATGAATTTTTGAATTGATTTTAATAAATGATATGAATGGATTGAACAAACAATAGCGATAACCAAACCAATTTCCTGTTTTACCACAAAGTTTTAACTAAATTCCTTCAATACATTCGAGCAGACTTTTCGAGAAAATTTTACCTTGCGCTGCTGCTATGTAATTTCTAATTACAATATATATTTGTAAATAGTCTTATATAAAAAAATACACCTCTATATAGTATAATTTTTGTTTAAATACTATGCCCTTGTTCGGTTTGAATTTATTATCATTGTTATTTTATACTATCTATTGTTAGTTAAAATTACCTTAATCTTAATGTTATAGAACAATAACATGTGTTGTGCTATTATTGTTGTTCGTTTAGTTTTTGCGAGTTTTTGTCGATTCAAAACAAATTGTCTGTTTCACTTTAGTTGGGAAAGCGTTTGCGCAGTGTAATCAATAAGACAATACGAATTTATTACATAATTAATTATTAAATTTTATATCAATAAAGCGCGCCCGAGTAAGTTCGATTGCAAAAATGTGATTTTTTTTTAGTATTGCTAAATTATTATTCCAAACTAATGCACTTTTAATAAGTTACAATGAAAATCGAAATGTAAACAGATTAAATTCATTCCTAACTAGGTATTTAACTATAATATAAATAAAAATGTGTTTTCATGGAGAATTTTAAATATTTATGCTAACGTTACATAAAATTATTATGATAAAAAAATACTAAAACAAATTTAAGACACTGCTAATCATAATTACTAATAAATTTTAATAAACAAATTGTTTTGCAACTACATAATGCAAATTATGCGCTTGTTAATATAAAATAAGTTTAGCATTGAATGTAAATTATTTGACAATATTATTAAAGAGTTAGAAGACATAAATAATTTATCAGCAACGCACATTAATTCTTTGCAGTTTCATAAATTTTGTAGAAAATGGAAACGTAAACAGTGTAATTCTACGTAAACTATTTATACTTTATAAATATTTTTTCCCCGAGTTGAATATAAATACAATTAAAAATAAATATTAGCTTAGTTTATTTTTATAGGCTAGCTAGCATTGAAACCATGAATGAAATCTCACAAATCATGTTAAATAATTTTTGTCCAAACGAAAAATTGTTTAACATTACGTAATATAAATAAATAATTAAAATTTGCAATAGAAAACTATTATTATTAAATAATTGTTACGTTAAATGTATTTTGATTGGATTGAAAAGCTAAAAAATAAAGTTGTAATTATAATACGGCGCTTAAAACGAAAGAATATAATTTTCTGCAGGGGGTGACGCCCATTCAACAGAAACCCTACAGCAATTTTAATTTTTTATGAATTTAAAAAGAAAAACTACCAAACAAAACAAGTTAAAAGATCATAACAATATTGTTTCAATTAAAACTTGTATTTTGCTACAATGTATTTATTGTTAAAAATGTTATTTATATTAATTAGCGGCCTTTTTGTTGCTTAATCTCTGTTTAAAACTTTAAATGCGGTACCTGACCCCGAATGCTGCTATAGCACACACCAACACAACAACGATAATCTTACATTCGTGCAATAAATTTTATGTAATTTATTTCAATTTCATTCATATTTTCGAAATCGACAGACAATCCCTATTATTAGGATCAGGTAGCACAAAAAGATGTATTTCAGCTTACATCTCACACGATCAGATTCTGGAGGAAAAAATCGAAATTACAATGGCTCTGGCTCTATCAATAGTATCATATTAAATTTCACATATGGGTGAAATATGCTGGTTTGAAAATTACATATAACATACAACTACCACACATTCTACTTGTAGAAATGGAAATGGATGTTTCATAATCGTCGTTGTCTAACTGTATTACACTACGGAATAATATTCTAAGCTCAATAATTAATCAGTTATGAGTACTATCACTAAGCCGTGCCTTCGATAACATCAATATTGTCCTTTATACAAGTAAAATCAAAATGTCGAATTGGATTTTGTTTAAATATTAATAAATTTATTGCTAATTTCATTTTGGGAATTTCCATCAATTCTCGGATAAGTTTCAGCTTTCTCTATTAAGTTATTTATAAATATTGCAATGTTTTGAATTAAAACTTGAATGCTTAATTGGATGTAAATCATCAATATCACTAAATTAGACCGCATGATTTATTAATTATAAATTAATTTGGGATACTATTTCTGATAATCATTATTTCAAGCCTAATGATTACATTTTACGGCGGATATAAATTAAATAATAAAAAAAATAGTAGTGGTAAAGCACAAAGCTATTCAAAGTTACAACAACTAAATTGTTTACAAAATCAATTCAGCAAAAAGAATTGCGCTTACAGTTAATTAAAATTCTTAGTTTCTACTCTTTTTTCCATCGTTAATTAAAATCTAGTACATATTTATTATTATACAAAAAAGCGATTTGCTTATATAAATATAGATTTTGTAACATGTACCGAAACTGTACCGAAATACGCTTTTATCATTGAGAAATAAATGGCCGACAATCAATCGTTTTCGTCATTTAAAATACAATGAATAAACAACAACAAAAAAAATGTTTAAATGATTATGTGTGTAATAAATTTAAAAAAATAAAATAAAATTAGCAAGTTATTAATACGTATATCAAATGTATGAATGAGAGTGCTAGTAAATTTAATCTAATCCGATCTGAACCAATATGTAAAAGCTATAAAACCATCATCCAATGCATTTATATATATCAGAAAACCCCCGCAAGTTAATCATCCAGCAACATCTTGGTTTTTCCTTTTTATATACTCGATTACAAAATGCTAATATTCTCTCTCCTTCTTTTTTTTTCGTAATTGCAAAACATTTACATTTAATCGGTAATTTTGTTGCAGTCATCAAACTTCCAATTAAAAGCGTATTTTAAGCCAAACAATACAGCTTATAAAAGACCTTGGCAAGTTATTGTAAAGCGAAATGCATTAATCTTAAACCATCAGCGTTTAAGAAAATGATCATAATCGTAAAATGAAATTTCGAATGTATAGTACTAACTAACTAACTAAATAATTTAGAACTTGCTGGTGTAATAATATTTTTTTTATAAAATAATATCATCGTGTAAGTAAAGTAAAATTTATTCAAAGTTTATGTAAATGCTGATAAGCATTAATGTCAAATTAATATAGAAGGTTTAGAATCCAAGGTTGAAAATGTATAATTTTTTCTCAAACGTTACGTAATGCCCATTTTGTAAATATGCCACATACAATTCGAGCCCTTTTTTCGTGCAATAAAAGGCAGGAGGGGAAGACCCTCTAAAACATGTTGATTACCCATAATGCACGAACGAAACGAACGAATTTTTTTTGGCGCGCTCAATTCACCGATTCAAATTGTGAAAGGAAATAAAAAGCAGAATGGAGAATCATCTGTTTCGTTTGGCACCGCAAACGCAATGAATTTATCATGTATAAATTGTAAGGTTATGTTCATTTGCAAATATGTACACATAAATCGTAAAAAGCATACTTTGGAACAAATTGTTTATGTTACTTTTATATAAAATAATGGTGTGTAAAATACCTCTTTCTGAATAACATGTTGGCCTGATATGAGTTTCAAGTTCTTCGGGTGTATATTCAATTTTATCACAAACTTTGGTCCTTTTTAAAGCTTTCCCCATATCTGTATCCGAATCACCTTCGAAAAATCCGCTTTCTTTTGTTTTCTTGTGACCACGCATTTTGATTTAGTTGTTTTGTTTAATTTTGTTGATTTAAACGTTTATTAATAATCATTTAGAGATTTATACACTATGTGCAATACATATACAATTCGTAATTAATCGCATTAAACCTCATAAGTGTTTTTTGATTCTAACTGTTCTTGAGTTGTTGAAGAATGTATGTAGGTCGAAACGAGCAACTTTCTGTTAAAATCTTTCACTAGAAAAACGCGCATCACTTTTCATTTAAACTAATGTTCCCCAACGAAACAGTCTACTCGAAAATATTTGGTCGGTTTGAGGTTATGATGCACAATCACAATCAACAGAAAGTTCACCTTTCCTTGATTCAAAAACCAAGACAAAAGTCAGTTGCATTTACATTAATCCAAACGAGATGATTAATTTATCCAATCCATGATAAATCTTCTTTATTATACTGTTTAGCACATTGCTTGAAAAAAGGAAAATAAAATGGAAACTAAAAAAAACTTTTTGTATTTGTGTGTGTGTGTAGTGCTCTTTCAACACAAACAATTTCACCGCACGCCACGCGCTTGTAACTTACTGTATTCGACATTCAGCTTCGACTATTTTCGTTGCTTGCGATGTCTCCCATGTTCATAGACTTCTATCCCCTCTATAACAACCAACGCCATTCCAAGTTGCTCTCAACGTCCACATATTGAAACAATCCATACTACATCAAATTCCATTTTAAATAACTTAACAAATATATGAAAATCGCCGTAAATAAAAATCTTCTTTTATAAACAACTTGCAAGTTTTTTTTATGTGCTTTATGCGTATATATAATACATATTTTTACAGAAATACTAAAATCAAATAAGCCGCTTAGGAAAAAAGTTTCTTCAAGCAACCAAAGCTCTTTCAAAGGTTTATACGATGAAAAAATATTTCACGTTATTCACTTCACGCTCACAGAACTTTTACGTCAAAATATCTGACATAACCTAAAAAATTCCTAGTCCTACCTATTTCTCATATTTTCATTACTACGAATTTACTACAACAAATCTAGCAATGCTCACAGCACTTTGTCATCATCTCATGTAAGTAAGTAAAACACGTGCATTTGTTCGTTCATTTTTTAAACAACGTAATTTATTAATACACTGTTTAGATAGTATAGATAATTCAACTACTACACCATGTGGATTCGATCCGTCCTGTAACCGTAGATGTTTGCTATGAGAAGCTAATAACAATAGATTGATAATAATGGAAGTGTTTAATGTATTAATTCAATTACCTCTGTAATCTGTCTGCGTGTGTGTCGATTACATTATTTTCATACGATTTTCATGTGTAATGTTGAATTTTCTACAGCCAAAACGAATGAATTGAAAGTACAATATATCGTACATGTGGAGAGACATAATTTCTTTGTTTGAAAAATGAAAGTGTTTTATAGAACAACTCAACTCTATACGTCTATTTTTATCTGTATTTTGATATGATCTTATTTATAACCCATCAAATACCATGATAGTCGTCAACCTTACAATAATATTAACACATTTTCGACTTTCTCACCAAAATGTTAGCTTATATTTTATTTTTAGATAGATATTGAGAGCGTTTAATTGATGAATCGCATTGATAGCTCATCAAATTCCGTAATAATCGAAAATTTTACAATTTATATAAAATAGGAGTCGTATTAATTTCTACGCCAACACACAATTTAAACTTTCTCGAAAAGTGAAATAACAATATGCTGTGTGCTGCTTGTAATGAAACTTGTTTGTATAAAATGCAGATGTTTTTTGTAAGCGCGACACATTGGAACATTTTTTCATTGCTTTAATAAATCTCTTAAAATATTTATCTTCATACCGTACACTTTAACTTAACATAGATGGGGATTAACGCCATCCATTCCAAAAAATATACATATTCCTTTGTATAGTATATTAATTGTATTAATATTGGCCATGATTACAATATAATTTTTCCACCAACACAATTTAAAATTAAACAACTTTCTCGTAATGTAATGTGAACTAACAATAACGCTTTGTTTGTAATCAAACTTGTTTGTACAAAATGCAACTGATTCTTTTTTCTGGAAGTGCAACACTTTGGAACGCTTTTTCATTGCATTAAACCTCTTAATGTTTCTAGGTACTTACACGGGGAGAGCAATTGCAGGTATCAAATTCACTAAAAATGAGATTGTTACTATCAAATTCAATTAATCACAAAGAAACATCTTAACAGATTAATTGTGGTTATAACTAAAATTTATTACAACACCTGGCCGAAAATATGGTGATTAAAAACGTGGGATTGTTGTAAGTAATATAATCTTTATTATTTTTACTTTTTATATATAAGTAAGGGATATTTTAGCTAAAATAAACAAATTTCAATGTAATTGTTGATAAGATAAAATATTGCACATTTTAAATAATAAAAAATACAGCAGCTGTGATTTCATGGGAAATTTGAATGTTTATTTTGATACAAGTCATATTAAAAATTTCAAATTACGAAACAACTTTTTAAAATTAAAGACAATATTAAGTTTATAGATATTTCTGAAAAAAATCTTGAACTTTGCTACCATTTTAAATACCAAATTAATTATAATTATATATTAAATTAATTACAACACCTATTCAAATATTGGGTACACAAATAAGGGATATTTAACATACAAATAAACATATTTCAATCAAATTGTTGATAAATGTGGAAAGGTTCAAATAAATTTGATAAAAAATTGTATATTTAAAAAAAAAAAATAATACACCAAATGATAGAAAACATTAACTTCATAAAAAATAAGCACATTTAACTTTTGTTACCTTTTCAATGTCAAAATTAATCAATCTCAAACATTTTAAAAAATTAATTGTGTATAATTTAAATTTATTACACTATCTAACCGAAAATATGGTATATGGTAAGCGTGGGATTATTGAAAGTAATTATTACTCTTTGAATATCATATAAATACTGATAAACATGGAAAGACATAAACAAATAAAATATTGTATATTTTGAGAAATCAACAATACACCAGCTGTGGTTGCAAAATGTTTTCATTTGAATTATGATCCAAGCCGTAGAAAAATTTACAATTATTAAATTAGAAATAAGAGAAAACAATATTGAACTTGAACCAAAAATTTGTCTAGAAGAATCTATGTTAGTAAAAGCAGGAAACTATTATGAATGACTCATAGTGACAAGAAAAATCTTCTTTGTTATAGATGATTATAATCAACTTTATCATGTTCTAAAATAAACTATCGGGTAACGCATGTCATTGTTGAACTTCAATATTCAATCATTTCTAGGTAACTTGCAAATATACATATATCATATTAAAAAATCACAGGGAGTACTATAAGTTTAGGGGGCTTTTCTATCTATTGATAAAATCAAAAATAATAACGTTATAAATTTTCTTCACTTAAAAAAATAGAAAACTATTTTATTGTATTCACAATTGCAACATTTAATAAATAAAGCTTACATTTTCATCTGAAGTATATATATCGTCTTTTGTAGAAAGTGTTGTTTAATCATTTGCAGTTATTTTACAAATAAAATAATGAAATTTGTGAATATACATTTAACATATTTTTAGAGACGTAAAAATAAAAAAATGCATCATATTTGAAAACAGAATGATTGCATGGCTGCGGGAATTTTCTATCTATTGTAAATATAATACAATTAATAATAGCGTTATAAATTTTCTCAAAATAAAATGGAAAACTATACATAATTGCAACATTTAATAGATAAAGCCTAAGTTCCCATCTGAAGGATGTATAGCTGCTTTGAAGAAAGTGAAGATTTGTTAAGATATGGCTTTATAATTTGAAGTATTTGTAGTTATGTTATACATAAAATCATTAAATTTGTAAGCATACCTAAATAAGATATTTGGACACGTGAAATTTCAGAAATGAACCCTATTTGAGAGCAAAGGGAATACATAGAAGGGGGAATTTTCTATCTATTGTTAAAATCAATAATAATAGTATTACAAATTTTCTCTACCGAAACAAAGTAGAAAACTATTTTATATTAATATAATTGCAACTTTTAATAGATAAAGCCTAAATTTCCATCTGAAGAATATTTAGCTGCTTCAAAGAAAGTAAAATTTAATTAAAATATGGCTTTTTAATTTGTGGTAGTAATTATTTTATACATAAAATCATTAAGTTTATAGGTATACCTAATATATATTTATCATATAATATTTTTGCACACGTGAAATTTCAAAAATGAACCTTATTTGAGAGAGCAAACAGAGTAAATCGATAGGGGAATTATTTATCTATTGTTAAAATCAATAATAATAGTATTACAAATATTCTCTACTTAAATAAATTGAAAAACCATTTTATATTAACCTAATTGCAACATTGAATAGATAAAGCCTAAGTTTCCATCTAAAGGTTATAGAGCTGAATTAAAGAAAGTGAAGTTTAATTAAAATATGGCTTTATAATTTGTAGTAGTAGTTATTTTCATTTTTAGACACGTGAAATTTAAAAAACGAACCATATATGAGAGCAAAGTGGCTACATGGATAGGAAAAATTTCTATGCATTGTTAAAATCAATTATAATAGTGTTACAA
Source organism: Adinopsis sp. GC000173 (assembly GCA_030264715.1). Taxonomy (NCBI): domain Eukaryota; kingdom Metazoa; phylum Arthropoda; class Insecta; order Coleoptera; family Staphylinidae; genus Adinopsis; species Adinopsis sp. GC000173. The sequence continues at coordinate 55,348 of JARJDW010010529.1, forward strand.
ATTTTCTCTGCTTAAATATAATGAAAAACTATTCTATATTAACATCATTACAACATTTAATATATAAAGCTTACGTTCCCATCTAAAGGATATATTATAGCTGTTTTATATAGAAAGTGTTGTTTAATTAAAATATGGCTTAATTTGGCACAATTAACTACATGTTGCGGTAATTACATTAGTTACACTAAAAATTCAAGAAGCTAAACATCATTACGTCTTTTTAAACATGTAACAAGTTAAGCGCCTAGAAAATTGAGATTGTTACTTTAATATGCTTTTGAAGGAATGCTATTAAATAAAAAAAAATGTATCTTTGATTGCATAATTACATAGCTAATTTGCACGAAATTTATTCTGAAAAGAAAAAAAAAATATGCTAGACGGGAATATAATAACATAACACAATCCATGTTGGAAATGTGGACACGTATTATAATAGAAGGTTAAACGTTTTTTTATTGAATATAGTAATTTTTTGCAATTACATAATGAATTTTAATCATCATTGCAAATTAAGTTAGCGCGCTTAAAGTTGATTGTAATAACTTGGTGAATATAAAAGACATATTTATTGCGGCAGCAAATGCTCTTACAGACGCAATCTATAATACATACTAGAGAAACAAGTTATTACATATACGAAAAGCTGCTGTAATGGGATCACAATTGATTAAGTGACTAATAGATTAATTCTATTACCTATAAAATGTTGTTGCGATATTTATGTGAGATGGATGAAGTGCAATTTTACAGTAAGTAATTATTGTTAACAAACAATTATTTGTCGTAAGTTATTGTTTTAGTTAGCTAAGCAAATTGGTAATGTGTTGGAAGGTATATATGGAGTAAGTAAGTAAAACTTGGAATTTACGATGCTCAGACTGAAATCTAAATAATTTTCACACACAAGTAATATGTATGTGAGAGGTCTTTTGCATAAGGTCTGGCGCAGGAATAAACTGGTCGTCTCCTCCAACTTGAAAATCAACTGAGGGTAAGTTAATTGCAAAACATTTTTTACTCATTCTTAGGGGTTAATTGTCACGACTCGATGCTTTCTCTTTCGCGGCAAGGGTTTTCACAATGATTTTATTTTGACGTACAAAAGAGGAGAGAGATATAAAAATCATTATCCCTATAAATAACATGAGCGTAAATGAAATATGTAAACTTGTACCCTTATCATATTTTCCATTGTAGTACGCAGGCGGCGGCGGCGGCGAGGGCAAAACCGCCTACATAAATATTAAACTGTTTAATTGGATATGTAAGTATTAAATCCAATTTTCTTAATACATAAATATTTTTTGAAGCAGCAGCTGTATTCATCCTTAAGTCACGTTCAAAACGAATTTTTATTAGAATAAAGGATGTTTGCACAGCTTATAAGAATGTCGTTTGTCTTTCCTGTAAAATTTATATTTTGTGACTTGGAACACTTTTCTCCGAGGTACGGTTGCAATAAAAAATCAACTTGGTTTCGAGATAAATTTTTTCTTTTAATAAATACCTATGTCATGGACGATTTGAAGTTTATACCTTTGATAGTTAATATTATAATGTTATTTACCGTCTACAGTCTGCTCTGCTATTATTAACGTACAATATTTAATTTGACTGTATTTACCTGCTCCGTCTACATGTCAGACAGATTAATTTCGTGTAGCTATTGACTCCAAACATCTTAGTAGTCATTAGCACTTTATTGTAATTATGCTAGCAAAATATTTTTGTTATTTATAAGTTCGTAGACGATAATGTCTCATTTCCATTACATTTCGCTATGAAAACAAATATCGTCGTTTGGTTTAATTTCTAATTATGAATTTTACTTTAAGGCAGGATTCTCCAATGTAGGTTCTCCAAAACGTTAGGGTTCCTTGGAACATTAATAAGGGTTTTGCGCTTCAATTTTTATCTAGTTAAAGGTAAATCGTAAAATGGGAAAAGAATTTTTTTCAGTATGTTGTTTATTTATTAATAGAACTCTAAATATCCTAAAAGACATTTACACTCGATTGTAATTATTCTAGAAAAATACTTTTTATTATAATTATAATCTAGTAGATCATAATGTTTCATTTTTATTACTTTTCGGAATGAATAGAAAGATCATCATTTGATATTATTTATAATTGTGTATTTTATTTTAAGGCATGTTTCTTCAACGTAGATTTCGCGTAAAATCATGGTTTCTTGGGTTTTGTACCTCAATTTTTATTTAGTCAAAACGTATAGGGAATATTTTTTAAGTTTGTTGTTTATAGTAGAAACTAGAACTCCAAACATCCTAACAGTCATTACCAGTTAATTGTCATTGTTCCAGAAAGATAATTTTTATTATAAGTTCGTGGACGACAATGTTTCATTTTCATTAGTTTTGGCTGTGAAAACAAAGCTCCCTGTTTAGTTGAATTTATAATTATGCACATTATTTTAAGGGAAGCTTCACCAAACTGGGTTTCACGGAAATTTAAGGTTACTGAAATATTAGAAAAGATTCTGTTCAATTTTTATGCAGCCAAAACGCAAAAGGAATATTTTTTAAAATTAAGTTATTTATTTATTAGTAGAACTTCCAATCATCTTAGTATTCATTAGCACTCTATTGTAACTCTATTGTAACTGAAGGTTACTAGAAATATTGATAAGCATGCTGTGCCTCAATTTTTGTCTAGTCAAAATGTAAAAGGAATATTTTCGTTGTTGTTTGTTTATTTATCAGTAGAACTTCATGCATCTGAGTATTCATTAGCACTCTATTGTAATTATTCTAGCAAAATATGTTTATTATAATTATAAGTCGGCAGACGATAATGTTTTATTTTTATTAGTTTTGGTTGTGGAAAAAAACTTGCCGTTTTGTTAAATTTAAAATTTCATATAATTTATAATTTTGTACATTACTTTATTTAATCCAAGGTGTTTTAAGCTAAATTAAGGGGGACCTTATGGATACTTGGAATCACTTTTTATTTAGTCAAAACGTAAAAAAATGAAATTATATTCTTGAGTTATTAGTAGATATTTTTAATTATAATTCCATTTTTTCCTCTTATTTTGTTGCTGAAAGTATTTTATATATAAATATGGGTTTCTCCCAAGAATGCCATAATCACAAGAGATTCCTTAAAATACAGAAGGTTGAAAACCCCTGCTTTATCGAATACCTAAATTAACATAAAGCACATGTTGATATTAAGATGGAAAGTTAAACGTTTTCACATAAAACGTAATTACAATATAAATATTTTTAAGAATTTGTGTGACTTCTTCAAGCTGGGTTCCTTTTTATATTAATAAGAATATTGCGAATCAATTTTTATTTCATTAAAACGTAGAAGAAATAAAACATTCTTAAACTAAGTTGTTCAATTATTAGTAGAATTTTTTACTCATTATTTTTTCTATTATTTGCAGCCATAACTATTTTTGTGAATTGATGCGTAACATAAAAATTTGTGAAGGTATTTATATATAAACATGGGGTTCTTCCAAGAATGTTATGAGTTAAAGGGGTTCTTGAAAATGTGGAAGTTTGAAAACCCCTGCTTTATGAAATATTTTAATGCAAAACACATGTTGATATTAAGATGGAAGGTATAAAATGTATTTGTGTATATTATTAATAAGAGTACCCCGAATTTATATTTGTTTAGTCAAAACGTAAGAAATATCACATTTTTTAAACTAAGTTGTTTAATTATTAGTAGAACTTTTTAGCTCCTATTATTCCTATTGTTTTGTAGCCAAAACTATTTTTGTGAATTGATGCGTAAAACAAAAATTTGGGAAGGTATTTTATATATATAAATATGCGGTTCCCCCAAAAAATACCATAAGTACAAGGGGTTCTTTAAAACGTAGAAGGTTGAAAACCCCTGCTCTATGGAATAAATTAACACAAAGCACATGTTGGTATTAAGATGGAAGGTTAAACGTTTTTACTATACATAAAATGCAGCTATACAATATAATAATTTTTCAGTGCAAATTGCATTTGTGCGATGTGTTTCAAGCATCACATCATTAAGCAGCTGATATAAAAATCTGTTTGTAATCAAACGAATTACATTTTTTTTGTTGAATGCATATCCATCTTGCTAACGATGATGAAAATTAGTTCAAGTATTCGCTCGATAATTGATGCATAATATCTGCATTAATGTTTATATAGAATTTATTAGTTTCACTGTGAAATATGAAACGTTTAGCTTTACTTCTTCTTATACTCGAAATGATTAAATGTAATGTGAGGAATTGAAAGAGAACTTGATTATATATTAGTAATATCCTTTAACTACATTTAAAATCTCATTACGTAAACGACCACACATTTCTTAAAATGTTGGTTGTAATTAATTTTTAAGTAATGCTACATCCGAAGTAAATAAATTGACACATTATTTCTTTAATCGCTTTTATTTGCATAAATTATATCATGAAGCTGATGCTCTTGTAGTTGAATAAAACCGGGGCTTAAAAGATTTTATGTTTGAAATTAGTTCAACAGTTTATAAATTTCATGTAGCCCTTATTAGTTTGCTCTTTGTTCAGTTGCATTAAATCTATTTATACTACATGAACATTTCGGTGGTGGTGTATTAAACATAACCTAATAAAATTCAAAGTGCTTTTAAAATATATCCAGTTACGAATAAATATTATGAAGTCGTGAGATTTAGTAAATCTTTGATTTGCAATGAATCTAGATACACATTGTTGTATTAGAATCACAACCAAAGGAGTGTACCGAATTTCAGAGCAATCGATCAACAAGAAGTTAAACAAAACCGTTTAAAATGGCATTGTGCTTCTTTGTTACTGCAAAGTAATTAGAACAAATTTTGAGTGTTTATAATGATTATTATTCCGCGTTTAGTTAGAAAATCATCCGTAAATTGCTTGGAAAATATTTCTTATTTAATTTATTTGTTAGTGAATTATATAAAGTACAACCTTTTCAAGACTAATGATCAATGCCCTTGATTGATGATAAGAGTGGTTAGTCTAATAGTTTAGTTTTTTGGTTTTCTAGTTATTAGTTCAACCGTTTATAAATTTCATGTAGCCCTTATTAGTTTGCTCTTTGTTCAGTTGCATTAAATCTATGTATACTACATGGACATTTCGGTGGTGGTGCTGGCAGTGGTGGTGTATTAAACATAATCTATTAAAATTCAAAGTGCTTTTAAAATATATCTAGTTACGAATAAATATTATTATATTTATGCTGCGATGTTAACATTAGCCAAATCTCAAATAATATTTGCTTATATATTCGTTTAATCAGTACTGCTATTTTTTGTTTGCTTTTCTCTCTCGCGCGTTCGCTTCCAACCTAACTCGCTCGGGCATTTTCGCTCAAGGAAAATTATATAGAAATTGTTTTTCCTGTCGACAAATAACACCCGAGCATAATAATACTAGAAAAAATAATATGTAAATTATATGCAATTTCGCTTAACTACTTATAAATTTCTTCTACATAATCATCATCGTACGTACGCTTCTTAATTATTTATTGTATTTTTCTTTTAATTAAAACCCAACTCGACGATAAAGTAAATAATCCATTGTCTAATTTCGTTACTAGTTGCTACAAATTCAATTTTGCAGTATAAATTAATACTGAACACGTGCTGATAATATAAACATCCATTAAAATAGAAGGTTAAACGGTTATATACTTAGGTATAATAATTTTTTTATTGCAAATTTGCTATTACATAATGAGTTTTAAACATCACATTATTAAACACTTTAAAAATCATTTTTTTCGGGTGCCCATTCAAAGAACAAAACCAGTCTGCAATCAACGTCTGTCTGATATGCACCTTACTTAGCTAATGTTCTCTTTTTGTACGATGCTTATCGTCTTCTTGTACAGTTAATATGCAGTTGATGATGAAAATGATTTCATACCGCGATTTCTACCTTGCTTGTCGAAAAAAATCGCGATGCATATATTGAATATTTGCATGCAACAACAGAAAATTCAAATGTTTGCACTTGTCGTCGTTGTGGTGGTGGTGGGTGGTTTTGTTTGAAATTTCCTATGTTGCACAAAGAAAATCGGCTCGAGAAATTAATATTTGAGCGCTGCAAATGTTTGTTGACTTTTCTTGTGTGTGTGTGTATGTAATGAGGTTGTAATTTTGAAATAATGTAGTACGGAAACATTTCGAAGTTAATCTTTTGATACACTGGGTTAAAGGTAAGACTCGGAATATTAAACTCTAATACCTATGCAAATAGGCTCTAATTAAAAATATTGGTATTGTATTAATTATAATTAAATTAGAATACGAATCAGATAATTTTGTATACTTATATAGGTACTATAAGGAAAATATACGTAACGATAAATAGATTAAAAATGGCGTTCTTGCTTCTTTCTTAATGTAATGTAATTAGGACAAATTTTGAGTGTTTCTTATTGTTTTTGTCGCTCGTTTAGTTTGAAAATCATCCGTAAATTGGTTGGAAATTAATTCTTATTTCGCTTTTATTGTTTAATATATCAGACTAAAAAATAGTCTAATCAATGTCCTAGATTGATGATGATAGTGGTGTGATGATTAATACTCTGGCACATTGTTATATATTTTATTTATCATATAAAAATATTATTTTATTTTCAATAATTTAGTTTTCTGGTTTTCTGATTTTACTGCTTTATTCCCAAAATTAGTCGACATTATAACAAGTTGTAGAATGTAGTGCATTTTGTACCCTTTGGCTCCCCATACACACACGGACTGTCCGATCGGGTAAGGAATTTTTTGTAATTTTTAGGGCTTTTACGTTTTCTAGGTTAAATTTGCTGTGCTTGAAACTTTCGCATTTTGTGAATTTCGAAGAACTAATCTGAATCTTTGATGGAAAATTAAAAATAACTAAAACATTTCTTTTATTACAATATTTGTATCACTATCACATAGACAACGCCATGGTTGTGAAATTTAGTGAATCCCAAATTTACTAATTTAATAAACTACAATCTTGACTGTCACTTTGAAAACGTTATTTTATTTATGAAATGAGGTAAATCTTGGATACACATAATTGTATTGTCATCAGAACAAAAGGTGTGTACTGAAGTTAAATATAACCGTTTAAAATGGCGTTGTTGCTTCTTTGTCAATGTAAAGACATTTAGACAAATTTTGAGAGTTTATAATATGTTTTGTCATTCGCTTAGTTTGAAAATCATGCTTAAATTGGTTGGAAAATATTTCTTATTTCATTTCTTTGTTAATAAATCACATAACGTACAACCTTTTTCAGACACAAGAAAAATAGTCTGATCAATGCCCTAAATTGATGATAAAAGTGGTGTAATGATGATATTTAATTTTCAAAATTTTAGTTTAATAGTTAATTTTTTTGGTATTCTGGTTTCACTGCTTCATTTTAAAAATTAATAGACATTATAACAGGTTAATAACATCATTTTATAAATTGGCTGTAAAACGCTAAATTTTCGATTTACAATAAATACACATTGTTGTATTAGTATCAGAATTAAAGGAGTGTACCGAATTTCAAAGCAATCGATCAACAAGAAGTTAAATAAAACCGTTTAAAATGGCTTCTTTGTTAATGTAATGTAATTAGAACAAATTTTGAGTGTTTATAATGTTTTTTCATTGCTCGTTTAGTTAGAAAATCATCCGTAAATTGGTTGGAAAATATTTCTTATTTCGTTTTTTTTGCTAATGAATCAGATAAAGTACGAACCTTTTTCAGATTACTTTTTATCGTTTTGAAAAAAGTTTAAATTAACTGTATTTCTACGAGAGTAGCAAACAGTAACAAAGACATCTTTATCAATTTCTAAATAGTTTTTATTCGACAATATAAATTTTTTATTAAAACTACCTACTAATGCAACTTTTCAACTTCATTCTATCAAAATCAATAAACCTTCTGCTACTACTACCACAACTACTAAGCGTTCGCAATTTTACTGCATCGAATATTTTCACCGCACTTTTACATCAATTAACTTTATAGTCATATGTTTTGAATAAAAGTGAAACGAAAATATATTCACAAAAATGTTACTTTTCTCCACATTATTAATTAGAATACGCACAACCAAATGTCTTAATTATTAATTCGTATAATTATAAGCTTGCATTCTTAATTAAAACATTTCGAATAAAGTTTGAATCAGCCATTTATATATATTTCGATGATGATAAAAAACAACAACGAGAAAAAAAAAATATAATCATTCCACTTAAACTAACGGAGTAGATAAATAATTTAGTCGATTTTGTAGCGTCACCAACACAAAAATAATTTATTTTAAGTTCCTACTTGTTCCACATAAAACATTTTGTTAAATAGTTTTTCACTCGTTGCGCGATGACAAATTTAGATAATCTTAAACGACGATGATTATTACCGCGCGCCGCACTAAATTAATACATTATCATTAAATATTTATTTCTAATTATATGTATTTAGTTGCACAACATTGCTCGCAATCATTCAATTAAAAACCGTAATTATATTACCAGTAAAGTAAAAAATCCGTATTGAATGGGGAATATTAATTACGTAAAAGGCTTAGTTTTTACTTAGTTAATTGAAAGATTTCGTTTGCATGCAAAACATATACCTAAAATTTTTAATTAGAAAAGTTAATTTTTATAAAAAACCGAATGAAGAAAATATGTTAAAAATAAATTGAGGTAATTATAATTAATTATGAAAAATTGCATGTAAATTATTCTATAATTAATATCTTTACGCGTAATTTGAACAATATTTCAAATCACTTTTTAATTAAACGCTTAAAAACATAAATTTTAATATGTTGTCTTTTACAAACTTCCTACTTTCCACATATTTTATATACATATATACTTCGATTTAAATCGCTTCGAAATGAGAAAAATTAATGATAAATTAATTCAAACTCGTTACATTACTTATAGACTTACTATATAGTTTATTTTCATTTGATTTCGATTTAATTTAATGGCAGTTTTCACAATTTTAGTAAAAATTTATCAACGCGTGCTGATAAAATATTTTTATGCTGTTAAACCTAGACCTTGTTGGTAACGAAATTACGCGTGGAGATAATCAAAAAATTTTGTGTTGCTAGAATGTTTTCAAGTTTACTACTACAAATATTTTTTATCGAAAAATTGTTAGAAAGCGAATTTGTGATCATGTTGTAGAATTGTTGATAAAATGTTGCTAAAAGCAAAGAAACAAGCAATTAAAATTTATTATCATTTATTTTTATCAATATATATACATCGAGCCATAAAATTTAAAGTATTTAATTCATTTTATTTAAAACCGCCCCTCACTTTATTGATAATAAATAAAAAGTGCTACATAATAAAAAGGGGGAAATGGTAGGTATAGGTAAATATATTTTTTAAAGTTTAATTAAAATTTTGCTATTCATTAAATACAATGTAAATATACTTCTATAGTGTATAGTAATAATCAACAAACATAAACGACTATAAAAATGTTATCAGAAAAACATTGAAATGATAAATAATTTCCAATGAAATTCAATAATTAAAATAGTTTTACGAAACTATAATTCGATAATTGGTTAATAATAAAAAGTTAGCTAAATATACAATGCATTTTATTCAAAGGTATATCTACATAGAAATGTGCATTAGAATCTCGGCATACGACCTTAAACCTTTCTTGGTAATGTAAAAATGATTAAAACGGTCTTTTTGGCCCTTATGTAATAAATGCCTGATATGTTACATATATTAATGAGACATAGTACCTCGGTATATGACCTTAAGTCATTCCGGATGTTTGGACGAATACAAAATAAAGTTTTCTGATAAGAAAAAAGTAATTAAAACATTGTCATTGTATCTAACGTAAAAAATTCTTGATATTGCATATTAATGAAGCACTTTTAACCATTAACTACAATAAAATCGCAAGACACGTTGTAAATTTTTTTTTTTTAGTTAAACTAACTTGAAAATATGGAAAATATTTGTAATATTGATGTCTTGACTGAGAATTTAGGTCCTTTGCCGAATAATAGGTGTATACCAAGGTTAGTTTGTCTCGTCAAAATTGGTCGTATACTGAATTAGGCATAATTCGAATGGTTGTACACAAATAATATTTTCTGACAAGAAATAAAGACTCTTGATATGGTAATATTAATGGAGCAATTTTGACCATTGGCTACAATAAAACAGCAAGACACAGCAATAATTTAATTATTTTAAAATAACTCGAAAATATGGAAAATTGACGTCTTGACTGAGAAATTAGGTCGTTTGTCAAATAATAGACTTATAACGAAGGTAGTTTGTCTTGTCAAAGCTGGTCGTATAACGAGTTGGGCATATTTCGAATGGCCGCATACAAAATAAAATTTTCTGACAAGAAATAATTAATTAAAGCGTTGTCTTTGTCTCTTACGTAAAAAAATATTGATATGGTAATATTAATGGCGTAGTTTTGACCATTTACTTCAATAAAACAGCAAGACACGACAATAATTTAATTATTGTTAGTTAAAATAACTCGAAAGTATGAAAAGTTGAGAAATATTGTATAAATGACATCTTGGCTAAGCTAAGTTTGTCTCGTCAACATTGGTCGTATCCCGAATTGGACGTATTTTGAATGGTCATAAAGCGGGATTCCATGGTAAAATTTATACAACTATATTTTTAGTATCTTTTTGGGCATGATTTTTTTCATCTTTGGTATTTTCCACCAATTCTTTTAGCAATTTTCATTACTATTGATCGAAAATATGATCGTTCTTTCCACTTTTTGATTCGACTTTAAATAAAATCTGTTAATACATTGATGGAGGATGTCCAAAATCTCATGGAAGAAATTTTTCCAATGTACACCTCTATATGAAATCCACTTGTTTGTAGCGGTAAAACCTGAACAACGTGAAAAGCAATAATTTTTAACGATGCACGAAAATATTAATCAACTTCGGTGCGTTTAAATAATAAATGTGTATTCAAATTTAAACTTTCTATATGGTACGTCTGCATTGTCTTTAATTAATTAATTAATTAATAATTTTCTACGCAAACAAATTAAACCTTCGAAATTATTAAGCGCTCTTTTGTTTTAATATAAATTTATAATTCACGTAACATAGATGACAAAACAATGAAACAAAAACATAATCACACACAAATATTATTGCCCAAACTTTATTTTGCAAAATAGCATGTAAACTTATTATTAAATAAATATTTATACTGAAAAAAATTGTTTTCTAATTACATGCTTGTTTATATGAATTATTTACAACTTATAAATAGAAAAAGTTTCTTAATTATTGTGTAAATTGTCACAAGGAAACAATATGTTGTGGCTACAAAAACAAATTGATTATTTTTCTAATTATTTTGCATTTATTAAATAATCTGTTAAATAAATTACCGATAAACAGAAAATTACGCCAGTTGTAAAAATGTTCTTCAAGGCAGTTATTTTAATAATCTAAAACACGCACCATAAATTAATTTATAATGCTGTATTATATGTAGAAAAATAAATTGATACCGAAATGGAATTCGATCAATATTGATAACGATGTTTTAGTAGTAGGTATATAGCTATAGCTATACAATAACGAAATTATTATATCGATTAAGTATCAATTATAATAATTTTTATGAAATGATTTCGTATATTGGCCTTTGAAATTAATTCCAAATTACAATATTTGTGTGTGAATGTGTGTGTGTGTGTGATAAATTCACGAATTATGAACGTATGTAATATGCAAAATGCATTATATAAGCGAAATTTATAACACTTGTTAGTTTGAACATTACTAAATGCAATTTGTATGATATTAAATACAAATATTTTAAATTTATATATTATTAACAATTTCAACATAGTGTTATTTTGCATATTCAGTGCATGCATTTTTAAGTTCAACCTTGTTAATATTTCAGCAATAATGTGCTCATTTTAAATGATTGCAGGTCAATTAGTTTTAATATATCATTATTATAATATTATTATTTTAGATTAAAAAAAATATGAATCATATTCAAAATAAAATTGTGAAATAAAAATCAACATCTTTAATACAATATTTCAGTAACACTGTTTTAGTTTTAAATACTTGATTTTAAACGATTGCAGGTCAATTAATATCATTTTTCATTATAACTATTATGCGGTTCAAAATAATAAAAATAGACATATTAATAATTAGAAGTGTTAAATAAAAATCAACATTTTAATAATATTTTAGTAATAATGTTTTAGTTTTAAATAATTGATTTTAATTGATTGCAGTTCAATTAGTATTATTTCATTTTTTACGCGGTTCAAAATAATAATAATAGACATATAGATAAATAAAAGTGTTAAAAAAACATTTTTAATATGACACAATACTTTAGTAACAATGTTTTAGTTTTAAATAATTTATTTTAAATGATTGCAGGTTAGTTAGTATTATGTCATTTTTTTGTTTCATTATCACTTTTACGCTCTTCAAAATAACAATAATAGACTTATTAATAAATAAAACTGTTAAAAAAACAACATTTTTAATGCGATACAATATTTTAGTAACAATGTTTTAGTTTCAAATAATTGATTTTCAATTATTGCAGTTCAATTAGGATTATTTCATTTTTTTATCATTATCGCTTTTACACTCTACAAAATAACAATAATAGACATATTAACAAATAAAAGTATTAAATAAAAACCAACATTTTTAATATAATACAATATTTTAGTAATAATATTCTAGTTTTAAATAATTACAGATCAATTTAGTTTAATTTAACGGCATCACGCGTTTAAAAAATTATGAAAATGAAAATTATAAAATTTTCAATTAAAAATTAGACGTAGTAAATAGGTAAGTACCTATGTTAAAAATAATGTGGTGTTTTTAAATGATTACAGATTAATTAATTTCATTATACTGTACTTTTATGCATACAGACAACATTGATCTTTTAAATCAAGGTTCAATTTTGTAATTATTGAATTTCGGTAACAGTATACTAATTTTAAATATAATAGTTGTAGGCCAATAAATTTTTATGGCATTTTTACACGTTTTACTTTTAGTCGGTTACGAAAAATTATGGAAAATTTTAAACCAAAGTCCAACTTTGTTAATATATTTTAGCAATAATTTACTCTGAATATTTTTAAATAATTGAATGGCAATAAAATTTATTTCAACTTCATTACACCGTAATTTTTTACACTTAAAATTAATTTAAAGAAAATATTGTAAATTAATTTGTTAATATACATGTAACAGTAATATGCTGATTTTAAATAAGTACAAGTGCATTAAGTTTATTGCAATTTCATTACGTGAAACTTTACAGTACGTTTTCGCTTTAATTGCGACACAAAAATAAGAATTGGTACCAATTGCAAGTAAATTTTTTAACCGAAATAGCATCTTACTAATATTTTAACAATATCATGTGTGCCTATTTTAAATAATTGCAAGTTAATTAATTCTATTCCAACTTCATTACACGGTTGTCGTTTACACATTTTCGCTTTTAAACGGTTCAAAAACAATTATTAAAAATAAATTTATGAATCAAAGTCTATATATTAATGTGTAATAATAAACATTTGTTATCAGATATACTTTAACTATAATACACCTGATAAATTAATTTTTATTTAACTAGGGGACTCCCTTGTAATTAAAAATTTCCACGCATTGCAAGCAATAAAAATTGCAATATTAATGTTTTAAACATAAAGTTATAAATATGCATAAGCAATTAGATTAAACGTAATCATATATTTTATAATGTTTTATAAAAACATAATAATGTAAAATATGATTTTAAATCACGATATAATCAATAAAGAAACGAAATTATGCGATAGGTGTATTTCTAGCTGATGAAATTTTTAACCACAAAAGAATTTATAAAATTATGCAGATTAAAATAACCGTAGAATAATATTTACTTTATAAATACCTGTATTACATATTGTAATTGTCTGTCAAAAGAAAATCTTTGGATGGACTTTTCGATTAAAAGTATAAAAGTGAGTAAAGCAGATTTGTTATGATAAAATTGTATTAATACACAATGTGTTCCATACAATGGTATGCATAATCGCCCCAATTTCTTCATTGATTTTTCGCCTTTTCCATCAAAATGTTTATCGACTTCCATCATTATTGACCAAAAATGTGAGGAGAATTGCGTTCTGTAATACTTTAGAACAATTTTGATTAAGATATGTAAATGCTTTGATGTTTCCACCAAAAAATCAAACATAAATAGTCAAAAAATCCCAACAAACTTTTAATCTTTAAGAATTTTCCTATACATATGTTTGAGTGAAACACACTGTATATATATTAACCACATTTGTAGATGGATTATAGATTTAAATTTGTTTTAAAAGGATTTTTACTCTTTCTCTTAACATATGCTTATTGTGTGAAACGGAATTTTGAATAATTTGTATTTGCGTATAGAAAACCTAAGAATACAAAAAAGATGAAAGTTTCCTTTTCATTATTCTATTAGCATAAAGAATTTTTAATGATCTTTGATTGCGTAAATATAACATTGTTTATAAAAATCTTCTTTGTCTGATATACTCGTATATATAAATTCTATAAACTCTATTACAATTTATCGGGTAATAATTTAAAAAATCAACAATCGCGGTTACGTAAATTACATAAAATACAATACACAATTTACAATAAATATTATTTGAAAATAAAATCTTTTTTTTTGTTGAATTAATTATAAGCATTTTGTAAAAACGTGTGCGATTTGAGCGTTTTGTTGTAACAAATAAGTATCCAATATCTATATACTTTTAACGCAACATTTCTATTTCCTAATATTTCAATAAAGCATAATGATTAGTCGCTCATAAATCAATCACTTCTTTTGATTTTACCAAAAAATTTCAGTTTTATTTTGTAATTGCTTGTGAGTATCGAATACAAAAAGCCAATTAAGTTCACTTAAAAAATGTGAAAGTAAATGTCGATATTATGATAACTAAATGTTTGGCATGTTTTCCAATTTTTTTTTAGTAATCGCATGCTTTACAATTTTTTGTTAATTAAGTGGGCTTAACGACAGTTATATTTATTAACATATTTTACCAGTGGCGGATTTAGGAGGTGGTGAATTTGGCGAAAATGTGAAATGAAATTATATAATCTATGTATAGTGACAGTTTACCATTAGGAAACAACAATGATCAGCAAAATTGCTCTAAAATAATTGGAAAAAATAAGAAAACCAAAATAAAAGGCAGTGAATATTTATAGTCTACATCTAAAAACGATAAATTTTACAGATTTTTTTTTAATTTTTCATTATTTGGTGCATTTTTCATAACAAAAAAATATTAAATTAATTTGTATTTTTAAGGTATAGCAATCTAAAAGTTATTCAAAATTGCATATTGTTATTGTGGCCATCTTTTTTCAGTTTTCTAAATTTGGCAAAATATAGGTAACACCTCTAAATTTCATAATGGATCAGCCGTTAGGAACAACAAGAGATCATGAAATCGCTCTACAATAGTTGTAAAACTTTGAAAGCCGAAGGGAAATACCATGGACGATTATGGTATAGTTCAAAAAACGTCAAATTTTATACAATTTTCATAATTTTTCTTTATTTGGTGCATTTTTCATCCCAGAATATTAAATTGCTTGCTTTTGAAACATTGTTTGGTGGTATAGCAATCTAAAAGTAATTCAAAATTGTAAATTTCTTTGTTATTGTTGTCCGCTTTCTTCAGTTTTCTAAATTTGGCAAAATATAGGCAACACCCCTAAACTTCATGTTAGCAACAACAAGAGATCATGAAATCGCTCTAAAACAGTTATAGAATTAAAAACTGAAGAAAAATACGGTAGATGTTTATGGTATATTTCTAAATACGTCAAATTTTATTTATTTTCAATTCAAAAGTAACTTACTTATACTGTTAATTTTATTTATTATTGTTGCTATCCCTTTTTATTTTTCTAAATTTAGTAAAATATAAATTTCTCTAAACGTTACAATGCCTTAGGCCCCCTTAAGGCTCAATCTACTGCTCAGTGGTGGCTTTACACAAGTCTAGGTGGTGTAAAACATTCAAAAGAATGGTAAAAAATAAAGGAAGTAAAATAAGGTAAAAATACCTCTGAAAGTCTCTAATTTAACTTAATTTTATACACTCTTCATCAAAAATCGTTAACTGTTTTTTTTTTTAAATAAATTGAAGATTTTTAATTAGATTAGACAGCAAAAGTAGCTGAAAGCCCGAGAAAAACGTTGAAAATATATTAATGTAATAAAATATTGGTGCCTCCTTTAACACTTTAGGCCCCGATTAAGTTAAATCCGTCACTGCCACGACTGGATAAGGACCTCGCATGGAACCGTCACTGCGTTTCGCATTTACTTACATATCATATTTTGACGTCGAAATAGCGTTGTTTATTTATACGCATAATATCATAATAAATACTACAGAGGAAAATTCTTAGAACGGAACAACTATCTAATCATATCTCGATTAAATAAATTAAATTATTATTTTCACCTAATTCACTATATTATCGTTTTAATAATCGCTTGAATAAATTATCAAATAAAAGCACACGTTATAATCTGAATGGGAATAAATTATGATTAAATAAAAATTTGTTTGTTTGTCAAGTTGCTGGTTTTTTTTCTCTCCAACAATCATATAGACGTGAAGCAAGGCAAATTAATATCTACATTTATAAATAGAAAAGTACTTTGCTTAAACGAACCATTCTGTATGTTTAAACTTTCTTAATGTATCGAAAATAACATGCAATTAATATACATATACATACAAACTTAATTCAAAACAGATTTTTTTCTTTTTCGTTTTGTTCTAACATACAGTGCGTTAGAAAACAGGAAATAGCGTTAATAATAGCGCTAATTTTCAACAACATTTAACAAAAGTTTGATTATGATATTATTATACAAGTAGTCAAATTTTTAACGTAATGAGTAAATATATGCAAAGTTGCAAATAATGTTAAGAATAACACAAACAAGCCTTGAAACTTTGTTTGCACTCAAATTGATTAATTTATACGTAAGTATACGTATTTGAAACACGATCACTGATAATATTTCGCCGATTACATTAAACGATGATGATTCTAGGGCGGTTTATTACGCGACGGTGTTTCGAACTCATTTCATTCATGTAGGCCGATGAGCCAATTTTTTATTTACCATCCGATTATTTGGAGTTTTCAATTTCGTTAATTGGGTCAAAGGAAAGGAAATATTAATTATGTTGCAGCGCGCAGCAATATTATGTTACTCAGATATAACTTTTTTTTCGTGCTGGGCGCTGAATTTCACTAAATTAAGTGATTCATTTACAGCAGCAAAAATCTTTTTCCGGCGTGCGGCGGCAATCAATGACGCGGCGTCCCATTATTAATTCATCGCATTATCGGGCGATGATAATAAAAAAAATTCGCGCGCGCCGATGATGATGAAAATTCGAATTATAATGCACAAAAAAATCCATATTGGTGCGGAGCGCGTTGCTTTTAACTTATGGAATTAATGTTCGTGTGAAAGAAAGGATCGCGATCTAAATTTATCTAATCCAAACATTGACAAATATTCAAAATATTTATGCTATAAAATCCATACACATTTCTCTTAATGACACATAAAATTTAAAATTGTCGTTTCGGATTGAATTTGCGTAAAGGAGCGCATGCATACATACAACAACAAAACAACAACAAGGAACAAAAAAACAACGATCGAATATATGAGAGAAGAAATATTTTTATGCAGTGTATACTCCAATATTTGTCTTTTGAAGTAAACCAGTTGAATATTTATTATTCTGCACTCAAAACGAGTAAAAATTTATAACATTTCATGTGGCGGCAGCAAAAAATGCAAGATGCTCGTCATAATTCACGAAAAAATATCTACATAAATTTTAATTATAATTGTATATACGATTATTTGTTGTGTTTCGAAGCCGATAATAAATAAATATGTTTCAATATTTATTTTTCAAAAGTAAACCAGTGGCATATTTCGCATTAAACGCCAGTGGTGATTTAAAGCATTCCATTTAAAACGTAAGTAAACAGATTATTGTGTGTATGTACGGAGTACTTATAGGCAAACAAGATAAACTTAAAATGTTCTTAATTTGCAGGCACCTTAGAAAAGCCATTAGTGCTGCGCGCGGTAAACAAATAATCACATTTTTATTACCGCAACAATGTGTTGTATATACATATATATATGTAGTAACAAAAGAGATATTTTTCGTCTACTCTATGCGAAATTTGCAATTTAAATGCATAACATCAAGTTTCGAAAAAGGACGATAAATCATATTTTTCTAACATATTTAATAATAACAATATAAATTTTGTGTGAATACATACACCACTTTTTAAATATAACGAAATGGTTGTGGCGTTTCCGCGTTCTAAGTTACTGCAAATTAGGTTTTTTTGTTTTCGACTTAAAAAAAATTCGAACGAAAATCCGGTGAATAAGAATAAAACTGAAAGTGGACGGACAAAGAAAAATAATTTAATCTATATATATGTCTATACTCGATAGATTCAAAAGCCATACATCCAATCGCCGTGAAACTTTGGGGAATTGTTTAATATAGTCCAAAGAAGGTTTCTGGCATACTAAACGTTAGAAAATGGCGTTATATTCGATAAAATATGTTGTTTTGTAAAAATAGTAGAACTGTCAATTTGACAGCTGTCACTGTGACAGGACAAACATTCAAATCTTCAAACATTTACATTTACTCCTTGCAAAAGATCAAATTTATGTCTTCGTATCGGCATGACAGAAGTAATGCGACGAATAATTGAATTTAAGACTTTAAAAACATAGTCAAATTTGAAACTGGGAATTAGTCTAATCAATCTTTACTGAGCCAGAGCAACGCGTGGCTGAGAATGCTAGTTATCAATAAATGTTACCTGAACAATCAGACATTTGCTTGCGGACACTTTGCATGAATTGTTATCGACTTTTATCATTATTGATCAAAAATGAGAGATAAACTGCGTTCTTCTAATATTTTGAAATAATTTTAATGAAAATCTGTAAATACTTTGATGGACAATTCCAGAAATCAAAGACATTTTCTTACGCAAAGAAAAATACCATCCAACGTTTAATTATTTTTAAAAGAAACTAAATTTATATTTTTCTAGATAGATAGATATTTAATAATAACATTATAAATTTTGTGTGAATACATACACCACTTTTGAAATAACGAAATGATTGTAGCATTTCCGCTTCCCAAGTTACTGCAAATTACGTTTTATTTTTTTGTTTTCGACTAAAAAAATATTCGAACGAACGAAAATCCGGTGAATAAGAATAAAACTGAAGTTCGACGGACAAAGAAGAAAAAACTTGTTATACCCGTTAAATTATCAATAATGTTACCCGAAAAAGCAGACATTTGCTTCCGGACATTTTTAAATCGACCTCGTGCACCTTCTTATCTCTCGCCGCTTTTTTTCCACACTAAAAAAATTTCGGGTACATATTTTATGTTTTTCTATGTGGCATGGGGATGATTTCCCTTCCTTCACTATGTTAAGCATTATGTATTAGCATACTATACCTACCTACGTTTTATTGTCGCTTAAAATGTGATAACATAAAATTATTGTATAAAAACGTTTGTGAATTAAAAAAGTTCCATATCGCCGTAAAAACTTTCACATAAAAAAAACACGGCTATGATAATTTTTACTATTAATTTAAAATATTATATTTTTGCGAAATTTTATTAAAATGTTTGTTTTTACGAGAATGCTATAAAAACATTATTGCACTTTTATTAAAATGTTACTATATAGCTTGGTAGGTATTTCAATGACTAGTTTTTAAATGATTAACGTTCAATAAAACGCTTTTATTAGTGAACTCTGCAAGAATGTAAAATCAGAAATAAAGTTTAAATGAAAAATTTCTCGAGTAATTTTTAATTCGTCGTCAATTTTAATCAAAACTGCAAAAAAAATGATCTAAAATTATTATGACAATAAAAATTATTGCAGTTTTGTTAAAATGTTACTAGATATTTAAATTATTATTTTTAAACGATTAACGTTCAGGAAATGAACATTGCAATAACGTAAAATCAGAAATAAATTTGTTAAAATTAAAATTATTCCAGCATCTTTTATTTCAATTAACTCATCGTCAATTTTAATCAAAACTACAAAAAAATCATCTAAAATTATTACGACGATAAAAATTATTGCACTTTGCTAAAATCTATTTATAATCCTATTTTTAAATGATGAGCATTCAATAAACGCATTTATAGTGAACTCTGTACAAATGTAAAATCAGAAATAAAGTTCAAATGAAAAATTTGTCGAGTAATTTTTTTATTCCAATTAATCCGTTGTCAATTTTAATCAAAACTGCAAAAAAAATATCAAAAAATTATTACGACGCTAAAAATTATTGCACCTTTGCTAAAGTGTATTTTAAATCTAAGTTTTTAAGTGATTAGCGTTCACTAAACGTTTTTATTAGTGAACTCTGTAAGAATGTCAAATCAGAAATAAAATTATAATGAAAAATTTATCGAGTTATGTTTATTTAAATTAATTTGTCGTTTAATTATTAAATTTTGTATTTAAATTCCTAGTTTTTAAATGATTGGCGTTCAATAAACGCTTTTATTAGTGACCTTTGCAATAACGTAAAATCACAAATATATTTGTTAAAATTAAAATTACCCAAGCAATTAATACGTCGTCAAACTGCCAAGAATTTATCTAATTTTATTGTTTTTGTTTGAAAATAGACGACAATCATTATTGCACTTTTATTATAATGTTATCTACTAGGACTAGACATTGCAATGACTAGTTTTTAAATAATCAAAGTTTTGTCGTGAACTCTTCAAGAATGCAAAACCGCAAATAAACTTGTTAAAATGAAAATTAGTGGAGCATCTTGTATTTCAATTAATACGTCATTATTATACCAAGCATTTGTCTAAAATTATGGTGTTTATTTGTAAATAAAGGTATTTTTAAATAATTAACGTGGAATAAACGCTTCTATTAGTAAACTCTACAAGAATGTAAAATTAGAAATACATTTAAAATGAAATGTGTTCAATATTTTATTTTCATGAATTCGTCGTGCAATTTGATTGAAACTGCCAATATTTGTTTAAAATTATTGCGCTTATTTGTAAAGTGACGACAAACATTATTCCATTTTTATTAAAATGTTATTTCAATTGCTAGTTTTCAAATAATTAACAATCAATATACAGTTTTATTTGTAAATTCTGCAAGAATGTAAAATGAACAATTTTATTAAATTTAAAATTGCCAAGAATTTGTTTAAAATAATTGTGTTTATATGCAAATAGACTGCAAACATGATTGCACTTTTATTTAAATGTTACTTAATAAATATTTCAAGGACTAGTTTTTAAATAATTTACCTTCAATAAACGCATTTATTAATGAATTCTCTAAGAATATAAAATTAGAAATACAACCAAATCCCTTACCACAAATCAATCAATCATTCAACAACACAAAAGCATTATATGGGTACCTAAAATAATTCACTTTGTGTTGAAAGTAGTGGAAATTGTTACATAATTATCAAATTTTGTAGAAAACTATCAAGCCAAAATGATGGCTTTTAGTTGTTATTGAATTGAAATGTCTACACAAGTTTAATATAGATTTTACAATAATGTGTTATATAATAAAAATTACATAACTACTTATCAAAAAAGCTCTTTGCATTACGAATCCTTTGTCTAAAGAGTCATTTGTATTCTATCGCTTCTTTTATTTCAATTAATTCGTCGTAAAATTTGATCAAAACTGCCAAGAATTTGTCTAAAATTATTGTGTTTATTTGTAAATAGACGACATGTTTTTGGCAGATATTTAACGACACTTTGTAAATATTACAGCGTTATTCCATTCTAAAAAAGCACACACACAGTAGCGCAACAATGCCGTTGATGTATCGCATTTGCTAAAATCATTTCTGGCACATTTAAATAATAATTTAATTTTATTATTAAAACGATTAGTTTCGTATTTAAAGATCGTATACCACGGATATTAATTGAAAAGTTTACGCTGCGCCAAAAATGTTTCAATAATATAATCGTTGGCGGCTGCTGGCGAATATGTCGTTTTGTGTGTGTGTGTGCAGAGTCAGCTCGTGCGGCGTGTGCGAAATATTCATGGCACACGGGCGCTTACATAAAAAGCGCTTCAAGATTTAGTATACCTATATTATTATTATTGGTTAATTTTTATGTCAAATGTGCTTTGGGACGGATCAGCTTCAATTTTCATGATATTTTATAATATTTTAAGCGATTATGATTGAAAACTCACGAAAATTTTAATTTCAGCTGCCCTGGTGATGAACTAACAATCAGTGCTCTCGAAAGTAGAGGTACTTTTGGGGGACCCAATGGTATTCACTTTGATGGGATGTAATTGCTTGAGAGTTGAATTTACTCATTACTGTAAGTAATGGTTAGGAAAGAATTGAAAGTAGCTGAAACGCACTGGGTGGAAATACCAATCATGTGGGAATCCCATGGGATTATGGGAAGTAAATAGTAAGTTGTAAAATCTGTCCTGTTAAATTAAAAGGAACCCAATTCTGGCAAGATGCTTCGATAAGTTTGGACTCCCATGTTCCTATGGGGATCAGCAGGTTCTAGTCTGAGCGGAGAAGATCTCCGTATACCTTGACTGTCCAAGATCGTTGGAATTGGTGGAGTGCGCCGGAGGCGGTTGGTCTTTTTTCTCCCTCGCTCAAGCAGAGCTGGACTCCGTACATTCGCTGAATTTCAGTGACCTTAGAAGTTTATGGTTTTTGGAGCCCAGTGTTTTACTTTTGGCAAATAAATATTCTTAAACCTCCAAGGTCGCTGGGGTTTGGTGTGCGCCGAAGTCCAAATGTCTTGGAGGACATGTACGGAGTCCAGTTTCTGATTATGAGCGGAGTGTTTTGCTTTTTTTTCTCTTTATATATTTAAATTCTATTCCCAAAAAACAGGATTTGGAATATTTAGCAAAAATTAAAAATTTAAGCCTGTTTTGTATTATACCATTTATCAAGGCAGAAGAAAATCGGATGTAATATGCTCTCAAAAATTTACTTTGAAACAAAAATTAAACTTAAACAATATAAACAATTATATTCTGTTCCGAAACAATTTTTTATGTATAGCATAAAAAAATTGGAGTAGTGTAAAACCGGCTTTAAAATGTTTAGTAAAAATTGCCTCAGAAATATAAATTTTATTAATTATTTCTTTGAATTTTTGCTATAAAATTTGTTTAGGCGTGTGTGGTTTTTCCAACACCATCAACGTCTTTTTATTACAACTAATTTATCAACCGATTAACTATTGTTGTTATTTACAACTATATGATATTAATATAATGGTGTAATTATCAAATCTGAAACGCTTGTCGGGAAAATACCAATCGATAATAAATTGCGCGAAAAAAAAATAGTATGGATGTACAATAATAGTAGTAATTTAATTGCATTTGCGACGAGAGAGTAACATATATAAAGTACGAAAATAAACATAATTTTATATCATTTGATTCGAAAATAAAAATCATCTGGCGCGCGAGTAATTATCATAGATCACTATAAAACGCCAACAAATCCATTGTGTGAGCAATTATAAATCAGTTATTTTAAAAATAATCGCCTTTAAATATATACACACACAGTACACACACACATGCTGAATGTTAACATTGAGAGTTGAGTTGGTGTGTGCGCGGCCGACCAAAAGCAACTCAGAATCGATTTCGTAGTAAATTTAAAACGACACGAGAGAGGTGGGAGAAATCAGCTGCTAGGCGCTCGTGTACAGTTAGACACTCGTGTAACTGATATTTTAAAAATATTGAAAAAAATATACTTGTATATTTTCATGTGTGTTTGACTTTGGTGTGATTGAGTAAACCACCATACGTATGACACGAAAATCGCGCAACAATCAACATGGACGGCAGCACACAATATAATGTAAATTGAATGCTCTTTATGATATTATTTCCAATAAATATTGACATATTAACCTTTAAACTGTTAATAAATCGAACTTTTCAAGCGGCGTAAAGATTCCGATCCCACTACCACACTATGGTACACATATACACACCGAACAAATGCAACAATATGTTTTAATAAAAAGTAATATTGTTACATATATAACGTAAATAGATTACATAATTGAAAACATTTTAATTAATTTGTACATACATGCATAGATAGAATAATAATAATGAAAAAACATGTTTTCGAATGAAAATTCTTTATGTTTTAATTAAATTTGCTGTTTGGAGAATATGTTACTACAAGACAATTACGCAATTTTTAACAAATATTGTTTCAACAACAACGTATATACACAATTCACACAAAAATTTTGTTTCATATATATTATATATAAAAAATGTGACATCAAGGACTGCAAGTTACTTTTATCAACATCTGGCAAGATATGAGTTGAAAGCACGAAATGATCGAAGCCATTTTACTTAAAAATTAATGTTCGTGTTTTTGATATACATCGATACATTTTATTACGCTCACTGAAAACTGACAAAAACACAACAAATTATTGTTAATTAAAACATGAATTATATTTCTAGGTTGTATGGTGGTGGCAATATATTGAAAAATACATTAATGTATTAATATAATAATAATTAGCTATGTTAGCAGATTGTTGTTTACTGTCTGTTTTCATTATCGTTATGTTTTTTTTTTTAATAAAATGCGTTGTTGTGTTGTGTATGTGTATTTCGAACCCAAAAAAGTCAACAAAACAATTTATAATTTTTACTTTCATTAATAATTTCACATTAAACGGCAATTTATTATATTTGTTCTAACGATACTTAATTAATTTTGACTGGATGAAAAATGTATTTGTTTTTAATTGCGATTTTGCATGATTTTATTATTATTATTACATCTTAAACATGAAAATATATATAATCGGTGTGCATTTATTGAATGATAATCTAATTATAGATACCTGCATTGTTTGAAATAACTATGAATATGTAGATAGGTCTATACGGATCAGTTTTATTTTAATATTATTGCTTCAATCGATTACCATTCATACAAATATTGTTATACAATAATAAATCATACGATTATTTAAATTCTATTAAATATTTAAATTTAAAGTTTATGTCGGTGGGATTTAGAATCGTCGGTGTGTTTGGCGTATAGGAACTGGAACGCAATCAATATTATACATGGGTTGGCTAAATCATTTGAGTCAAGAAAGTGGATATTTATAGTATTTAATTAGTAAAATAGATACTTTATGGCATCTCAAAACTATAGTTAAATTTTATGCAAATGTTGGTGGGTTCCGAAAACTTAGCTCGCTCTATAAATAGATCTGATAAAATTGAAATTATTGTTTTACTATTAAGTATTTTAGTTGAACGATGTGATGTAAGGTTAAAAATTATAAATAATTCTTTGTGGTACTAGCTTTGTTTTAACGTAAGTGTTAATTTGTTAAAAAAATCTGCAAAATAAGATGTATGTAGTGGATTTTCACATTTAAACTATTACAAACATTAAGAATGAGTATGTTATTGATAAAGTTTTGGTCTTTTGTTTAGTGAAAATAATTAGCTTTAAATTTTAGTGGCGTAAGTTTAAAAATTATAAATAATTAACCATTTGTTTCAATGTAAATGCTAAAAAATCTGCAAAATAAGATGTATGTAGTATATTTTCACAGTTACGCTATTACAAAAACAAGAAAGAGCATATTATTGATTAATTTTTGGTCTTTTGTTTTGCGAAAATAATTACCTTTAAATTTTACAGCCCTAAGTTTAAAAATTATAAATCATAAACAATTTGTTCTAATGTAAGTGGTAATTTACTAAAAAATCTGCAATACAAGATGTATGTTAGTATATTTTCACAGTTACACTATTACAAACAACAAAAAAAGAGTATATTATTGATTAATGTTTCGTCTTCTGTTCAGTAAAAATAATTACCTTTAAATTTTAGAGCCTTAAGTTTAAAAATTATAAATTGAAAATAATTTGTCCCAATGTAAGTTTGAATTTGTTGAAATAGTCTGCAAAAGCGGATATAATGTATCATTTTACAGCTAAACTATTATAAACATCAACGAAAAGTATATTATTAATTAATTTTTAGCCTTCTGTTTTGTGAAATTATCATTTTAAATTAAAAAACTAAACGACTATAATTTATTGGCCAACCTAATATTATCAATAGATTTCTAAAAATTATAAAAAATCTGAGGTAATACCTTTGTTCCAAACTAAGTGTTAATTTGTTTTGAAAAACTGTAAAATTTAATGTAAAANTCTGTTTTGTGAAAATATCATTTTAAATTAAAAAACTAAACGATTTTATTGGCCAACCTAATATTATCAATAGATTTCTAAAAATTATAAAAAATCTGAGGTAATACCTTTGTTCCAAATTAAGTGTTAATTTGTTTTACAAAACTGTCAAATTTAATGTAAAATGTGTATTTTCACAGCCAAACTATTAAATACAACAACAAAGAGCACATTATTGATTAATTGTCGTCTTCCCTTTTGGGAAAATAAAACTTTTTAAATTATAAAATAAAATGGCAATAACTTATTGGACAAACTAATATTATCGAAGGATTTCGATCAAATAGCAGTATTGCTTGCTTACTGATTTATTTTTTGATTGTTTTTTTTAACAATTCAACATAAATATCATAATAATAACTAACAATTCGTATAAGATTTTAGCCATTTAGTATACAAAATTTCCACAAATGGCTAGTGGATTCGTACTTTCCATACTAAATTTGAATAAAAAAAACTAATGCAACATTACATAATTAAATAAATTCTTTTAAAACTAAAATCCACCACTTAATTTATTAAATATATTAAATAATTAAATGATTTGTTAGCGGGTAAAACAATAAACTAAGAATTTGTAAAATATTTTGCCCAGTTACTACAAAAAATAACTAACAATCCTTCCACAAATCTAAAACTCTAAAAGGCTAATAGATTCATACTTTCCATACTTAGTTTAACTAATGCAACATTAAATAATTTAGAAATTTTCTCTTTATTATTATATTAATAATTAAATAATTTATTAGCGGATAAAACATAAATAAACTATAACAATTTTTAAAACATTTTACCCGTTTACTACAAAAAGAATTTCAATACGTCTTAAACTCCAGACAGTAGAATCGACTTGCAATAATTTAAATAAATAACTCTTACAACATTTAATACAATAAACTGTTATTATCATTTTTATCAGCAAATCGCATTTTAGAAATTGAATGGACGCACATTTTTGATAAACCCATAGAGAACATAAAGCGTCATGAAAATGTCTTTATTCCTTTGTTTTATAAAGCGGCATTTGACAGGCAAAAAAATTGCATGAAAATGTCTGTATATATATGTTTTGAATATAAATACTAAAGTAAAAAAACTGTAACATTTTTTTGACAAGTAAAACTTTGCATATTGATCATTAACAAATATAGTGTGTATGTACCATTATCACTAGCAGCACATTTACTTTATCATTATCTTACAATATAAACAAAGACATATATGTATGTTTAAAAATTGATTTCTAATAAATAACATGTGTATTATATGAAAACGTGTGAGACGTATTAGCGTCACTTATCTTATAAACCACAACTTCCTCGATAAATAAAATATGTAATATAATATTGCTAGAAATCCACCCAAAATTTTGGACATAAATAACCCTCAAAAAATTTTACGTGATTCGCATTGTTATAAATTCGGTACAGCTGTACAATAAAGGGGTGGACGTTTTAATTTAATTCCATTTTATGCCCTTTTTTCTGAATTAATAATTCCAATTGCGTGTTCAAAAATGCGTATTATCGATCTTTACCAAATATTTTTCCCCAACACTATTTCAAATGTTTTTTAATTGCAATATGCGGATGATGATATATTTAAGTGCTCGACTATAATATGGAGATGTCGACAGACAGACAATGAACGATAACTCACACACAAATAGATTAGTTGCATTGTCAGGCAATAAACATACTTCATTGAAATATTTTAATCACAAAATAGAAAGTCCCAATTTGCGCTGTCGATCATTTTTCGCTCGATGATTTATGGAAATTTGCGCTGTGGAGATGTTGATGTTTGTTGTTATTGTTGTAGTGCCGGCGCGTTTTGAAATTTTGTGACGTTTGAATTCGACATTAAAATCGCACATGCATATATTGGTACCTATATATAAATGCGGTTTCGTAATTCATACGTTTATTTATTAATTGCTATATTACGTCCATTTTATATTATCACAACTATTGTGATTATAATTATGATGCTTTTACATCATTTTCCATGACGCACTCGTTTGGATTTGCATATAACATACGCACGTTTACAACGAATTGTGCATCTGATATAACAATTATCAGGGAC